>CAMOHE010046354.1:8460-62321 GCA_946598075.1 Artocarpus hirsutus | reverse complement strand
TATGGGGGTAAATAATCATTTTTAATCTTTTTAAGTAAATGGATAAAGTTTTTAAAAATTTAGGAAATGGCCATTTTTTAAATGGTAAATCTGTGATACACAGATGTTAATAAATGATATGTCGATTAGCATCAATGCATCATTGATGTACAGATATATGGTCACAAATTAAGTGGGTGCTTTATCATTGATTAGTTTGGTTTTTATTAATTATTAGCTAATATTAGTTATTGATTAATCAATTTCATTTAATAATTTACATGTTTATCAATGATAAGCCTTAGTATATTAATAATAAACTAACATATCAGGGAAAAGTTCATTAGTGATATACTGATGTCAATCAATGATGTATTGTTATGAAAAAAGGGCATTTCTCTAATTTTTAAAAATTGTAGTAATTTTTTTAATTTTTGAAAAGTTTAATCATTTATAAAAAAAGAGAGCAAAAAATATATCATTTATCTAGTTTTCTTTAAAAAAAAAAAAAAAAAGCTTTTGACCTCGTTCTCCCTTCGAATTTTATTTGAAGAAAAAAAAAAAGTTTCAATCCCCCTTTTTTTCCTCGAAGAAAATTGATGGAATAAACGAGGAACGCTAATTCTCATTGTTATACAAAAGGGACACTATAAACCTAACCACATCAAATCAATCGAATCTTTAAAAGAAAAAACAATATGATAATTCCAGTTTTCCTTTTCAATTAGAATCGACTTTTAGGTAGGACTGAATTATAAGATGTCCAATCCAAAAAAAAAATCGACAGAGGAAAAGTTCGGAACAAACTTTTTTGCATATATATACCTTAGCACCCACTAAAAACTTTCTCCCACACTCCTCAATCAATTTATTAAATAAGAAGAAAATTACGAAAATGTTAAAGAGAAAAAGGAAAAATCAGAAGTGGTTAGATTAGATCGAATTTCTAATCACTATCAATTCATATTTGGATTTTTCTAGTTCTATATGCATGTCGAGTTTGATTGATACTAAACCTAATGAAGTAATTAACAATGAGGTTCTATCTAAGAATGTTTGAATTGCCTCTGATTCTTTTTTACATTGTTCTCCCAAGATAAAGTTTAAGTCCTCATCGGGAAGCAACTTGTATTTTGAGAGTCTTCGGTTGATTTAGCTTATGCACCAGGATCTTTTAGGTGGTGTTTGGAAGGTGGTGGGAACCGTTGGCTAGAACCACTTTTACTATAGCATGAGAGAACTTTACACTGTAACAAATTTTTTTGGTTACTGTAGCATGTGAGAGCTTTATACTGTTCATAATTGAACTTGTGGTGAGAACAGTGGTTTCCACCATTATGCCAAACAAGGGGTTAAAGTCGACTAAAGAAGAAGCATTTAAACTTTATCATTTGATGAAAGGATTATTAACATTCATGGCTTGTAAACTTTAAGTTCTCTCCTCAATTTGCCTCCTCATGAATATTAAAAATCACTATTTTATCCCTTAAATTTTTAAAACTCCTCATTTTGTCCCTTAAACTCTAAAAATCACTACTTTGCCCCTTGAATTTTTAAATCTTTTCATTCTGCCCTTTAAACTTCTAATTTTCTATTCCAATAGATAAAATTAAGCTCACTTGAGAGTGATAAAATCTCATTTTTACCCTCATAGGTGATTAATTTGTAAATCATGTAGGTTTAATTCTGCCTCTTTGAACAAAAAATTGTAGGTTTATAGGGCAAAGTGAGAAACTTCGATAATTTAGAAGGCAAAGTGATGATTTTTAAAGCCTAAGAAGAAAAGTGAGAAATTTTGAAAGTTCAGAAGACAAGAAGTGATTTTTTAGGTTCAGGTAGCAAAATAAAAGCAACCTCAAAATTTAGGGGTCGTTGCTGTTAATAACCCTAAAAACTGACAATACACGTCTTTAAAAAGAAATGAAGATAGCCGTCTCAAGTTCCTTTAAAAAAATTGTCAGAAAATATTTTTTTGGAGACTCAGACTCTTGATCCAAAAAGAAGAATTATGCTCTTCGTGCCTAGGGTGGGTTATAAGTGAAGGGCTTTAAGTTATGCGTATAAGACCTTATTAAACCATGCGCTCTTTTTCTCTGTGCTAGATTATTTTTCCTACTAGACTGTACTTTTTATTCATTTTGGTGGTTGTTCTCCATTGCCCTTTGTACAAGGTTATTTCTTGTTTGGCTTTCTTATTTTCTTGCTTTGTTAGCTGGCCTTTTGGCTGAATTATGAATCTCATTTTTTTTTTACATTTTATTTTTTCATTTTTTAATAATAAATTATAATTAAGAGAGTTTGACAGTTCCCAAAAAACACATCTTAATTAAGTGGATACCGACTAATCAGCTCGAAAGATTCCCACTCTTATTTTCATTTATACAACTTAAAACCCCATCCCTGTCTAACACGTATAGATTAGTTGTCATACAGTCAAAATTTTACTTAGTGATCACACAGTGCTCCGAATATTTGCTGTAGTTTGGTGAAAAAAGAAAAGTGGTTCCTTTTCATTCTACTGTATCAGGCAGTAGATTGTATTCTTAGCTAGCTCTTTAAGATCATATAGATTAGGTTTTGTTAGACCATTTGATTACATATTATGTTTTTAGTGTTGAAAAAAAAAGCCACGTGTAATTTTAATGTCAACCCAAAATTAACCCGTCAAAAAATAGATCCTATTTATGTCAATCTATGAGACACTAAATTGATCAAGTCAATTACTCTATTATTTTTAAATATTTTTCTCTACTTTTGATTGGATGTGTTTTAAAATTTTTAAGACTTAATTAGTTGTAGTTTGGAATGATTGGGTGCAACAACATCTAGTGCTAGCATACCACATCTGTCACTAGAAAAATATGTTAGCTACAATGTTTAACAAAAAAAAAAGGTGGGGATAAACTTTTATGAATGGTACTGCAAAAACAAACTTGTTCTTCTGTTTTCTGCTCTAGTGGTGATATTTCGTTGCGTTTGTTCCTTTCAATAGTTAGCTGTACATTATTTCCTCCTAAAGTTCATTTCTTGGTCAATGGGACGAGGGTTAATAGGTACAATACTATCGAGCACAAAATCGCAATAAAAATTTTGCTTCAAATTTTAAACCGCACAAATATGTTTGATTGAGCCATGAGTACGTACATCAACTGTTATAAAGTTATTTATTTATTTATTTATTCACACTTTGTCTTTGTTTGACACCTACAATTGAAACCACATTTTCAACCATCTACGGTAAAAAGCTGTCTATAACTACAGTATAAATCTTTTAACAACTACAATGTTTTAAACTAATATTAGTTCTTACTAACAGGCCTAAGTGTTGTCCCAAACAACCTATAAGCAGGAAGTGACAATTTAATTCTTCACCGTACGGCAGGATTCTCGTCAATTTATTGCTTATAAAGTACCATTTATCTGCTGTTTACCCCCAGAAAGTTCATAATCTTATTAATTAGCGGCAAAACTTTGTCCCCCTAGTAGTAATATTATAGTTTAATCTCCCATAACTTTCAGGTTTTTTGGTGTGAAAAAAAATCCTGTTCCTGGTTATTAACTACTACAATGTGGAGTGGCATGACATGTAGAAGATAACTATATTTACGCAATTGGCTAAAAGGTTTATTAATGGACAAAGCTCAAGGCCCAATGACGAGCTTTTTTAGGCCAGAAAGGCCCAAAATAGGATTCTTTTTGTCAAAGCAAAATGAATACATGCCATGACTTGCTTGCATATAATCTTTACGAATATTCCTACAAAACATGACCAATAATGAAAAAAAATATATACATATGTAATTAATTAATGCCATGTTAACGATCTTAACAATAAAAAGTTACCAGATAAAGTGTAGTTTGAAAAAGTACATGAAATGCTCTTTAATCTCTAATCAGAGATTATATTGAGAACTTTGGTAGTTTGATTACTTAGTGTTTATTAATACGAAGAGAAGTTCTTGATGAGGAGGACATTAGTGGCGTTTTACGAGTTGTTATTGTCATTGGTACAAACCCCAAGAGTAGAGAGAGAGAGAGAGAAAAAAAAATGAGAAATACACATCAATATACTTCCCTCATTTATCCAAACAACATTTAGTTGAAGAATACTTTTCTCTTCTGTACATCTTGGAAAAGGAATGCACCAAAAACACTACACAACTGAACGTCCTCAACCTTTTTTCTCTATTCCTCTCTCTGTCTCTCTCTCTCTCTCTCTAAACTCGTTAACGTGGGTTCGAATAGAAAACGTATTCCTAGAGAGTAAAAACCAAACAGCATGCATTAATTACCACACCCAATTATGCATTTACTAAAGCATCCGAACACCACCTATATTATGAAATAGTGGTCACGTTTAATTTCCTCACTCTCTCCCAGAGCTAGCTACTATGTTTTCTCGGTGAAAGTATTACATTAAATTAAAAAGTGGGGTTTTAATTTTTTTTTTTGTGGCTAGTGGGTTTTCAAAAACATATAGTTTACAATGACAATATACATTTAATTAATTAGGATCCCAAATTTATATATATATATAAGACTTACTATCACTGAATGAGGCTAGGGTTTTGAAAACCTAGCAATTAGTGGGAGCTTGCAGTGTAAGGGGGTCATGTGGAGGAAGACATAATAAAATCCATGATGCCAGACAAAGTTGTTAAAGATTAGAAGGGAATATTTGGGAGGATGTAAGGGGAGGGAAGAATTAGAAGCCAATAATAATATAGTAGGAATTAGGGTTTACGATGTGTGCATACGGAAGAAAACAAAAAATACCCTTTGCGGGTTTTCACTTTCTCTTTAAGGTCAATCGGTCTTAGGGGGTCTACTACATGCCCCATGAAAGAAATATATGATAAAAATATTCTCCCAAAAAATTCAACATCTCGCGAGAATTTGAAAAGAGAAAAAAAGAAATTTATATATGTACCTCCAATACGTAGACTAGCCTGCCAACCTAAGCGTATATGGAATTGAAGCCCATTATTAAATTTATTTGCTTGGGAAGTAGTATTTAAGAGAGAGAGAGAGTGAGGAGCGAGGAGAGTGGGGGAAAAGGAATCACACATGTAGGTGTCTTTCTCGCTCTAACATATTTTATCCCGTCGTCTCCGGGGAAGGGAAAATCCAAAGTGACCATATTTTTTGGTGCATTTTTATGGGTTTTGAGTTTGACTAACAAAATTTTTTTTTTAAAAAAAATAAAATAAAATAAGACCTCATTGGAAAGATATAGATGACCTCTTGTGCTCTTCATCCTTTTTTCTAGTGTCATTTTCCGAGATATACTCTCGAGGAGGAACACTATACCCAAATCCCCTTCTTTCTTTCTCTCTCCATCTTTTTCCTTTCCTTGACTTTTTGTGAATTTAATTTTTTTTCCTTTTTTCATTTGGCCTTTCTTTCTTCCACTGCTTAAAAATAACCCACACATCTTTCCCTCTCCCATTATCCCCTGTCTGTCTAATGTTTACCTCCATTCTCTCTGTTTTCTTTCTCTCTCGTGAGCATGTCCGTTTGTTCCAGAAGATAGAATAGATTGATACACATCGCACTTTTCTTCTTTTTAACTTCAACCCCTCTTCCTCTTTTTTCAGTCATCTCCTAAATTTTCTCTCTTCTTCTTCATCATAACCCCATGAGTAGTTCATGTACTTCTCTCTAGATCATCATGTTATAATAACTCATATATATATATATATACACATATACATATAATTCTTCACATATAACCTTTGGAAAAAGAAACCAAAAAAAGAAAAAAGAGAGAGTAATTAACCCTTTTCTTTAATCATTAAACAGTTTCTCTCTTTCTTTTCTTATCATACTTTTCTTCATTTCCTCATCAAATTTTAGCTTATTATTAGTCTAGCTCTCCAACAACTAGTGGAAAAAATGCCCTTGGGGGGGATTTTCAATGAGCGCTCAGCAGCTGCAGCTGCAGCTTCAGCTTCAGCTTCTTCAACCCCAACATCACAGCCTCTTCCTGATCTCTCTCTCCACATAAGCCCACCCAACAACACTTCTTCTTCCTCTTCGTCTTCCGCTTCGCCAATCTGCGAAGCATCCCCCGCCCCCGCCGCCGCCGTTGATACAACGCGGTTCGATCTCTTCAACAATAATTCGAAAGCGCAGACCGAGCTCTCTTTAGGAAGATTAAGCTTTGGTAGCAACGGAGCTGGAGAGCCTTTAGTACCGCAAAACCCTTATAGTACTAATAATCATCAGCTTCATCATCATAATAATCATATTTGCCATATAAATCGGGGCAGCCGCAGCGGCGGAGGAGGCGGAGTCGGGTTTGATGTGTCAGCAGCGGCATCATCATCATGGGACCCTATCCGGCCCATCAAGGGGATCCCGGTCTATAATCACAACCATTCATTTCCCTTCTTGTCGCCGGAAAACGGAAGAGATCTTCATCACCACCACCATAATCAGTTTATAAATAAGGATCCGAAGATGTGCTTATACCAAATTCCCAATTTGTCGCCACCATCGCCTGTAATCCCCTCCGCATCAACTCCGTATAGACTTGGCGGGGGAGGAGCCTTGGATCCGATGTCGATCCATGGCTCTTCCGCCGCAGCCGCGTACCGGGCAGCTGCCGCAGCAAGGTTCAACGGGCTAGCAGCGGCGGCAGAAGCCTTCAAATCGAACCAATTGCACCATCTCCATCACCACCACCACCAGCAGTACGGACAGTCCCATCATCACCATCATCTTGAGGCTAATTCGTCTCACGGGTCGATGAGGGCTCGGTTCTTGCCGAAGCTCCCGACGAAGCGGAGCATGCGAGCGCCGAGAATGAGGTGGACGACCACTCTCCACGCCCGATTCGTTCACGCCGTTGAGCTTCTTGGTGGCCATGAAAGTAAGATCATCATCCAAAAACTAATCAATCATTACTTATACTGATCATTTTTTTCCATTTATTTTCAATTTATTCATAGATTGCATACGTTTTTTTAAAATTTATTGAAGTTTGGGAAAATTGAGCAGGAGCAACACCAAAGTCAGTTCTTGAGCTGATGGATGTGAAAGATCTCACCCTAGCTCATGTAAAGAGCCATTTACAGGTAAAAATGGAAGTAAATAATATTTCTCTTTCTCTCTCTAGCTAGCACTTTCTCTTTCTACTTTCTCTCTCATGTGGGTGTTGGACTGGGCGGGCACAGTTGCCAATGGAAGCAGTGAGTGAGTTAGTGAAGGAATGAATGAATGACTGAATTTTTAGCGAGCGAGCTAGCGAGCCATGAGTCCAGCTCTCGCTGCCGCAGCAGCGGCAGTAACTACTGGGACCAGACCAGACCAGACACACAGCTTCTGCTTTCAGAGAGAGAAAGAGATAGAGAGAGAAATAAGAAACCCATGAATATTTTCGTAGATCATGATAACGGACAAAAGTAGTAATCATTTTTCAATTATACAAACTTCATTAGTTCTACATTATTATCCCAAGCATCGACCTCGTGATTAATGACCACAAAAAGACGTACAAGACACCATAGAGAGAGAAAGAGATCTCTCTCTCACGCACACACACACATATATATATATATATATTATAGAATTAATGGGTTATCGTTGGCTTAGACTATATTTATTGCATATATTTATATATATATATATATACATATATGTATATCTATGAGTACCGCTGATGAGTTAACAAATGAATGTGTGTTGTTTGATGCGTTGGAATTGAGGTAATAGAAATAATAATGATAAGTATTTATAATGATGATAATATTTATAATGTGTGAGTAAATTAATGTGTGTTTGGCAATGGCTTTGCAGATGTATCGAACTGTTAAGACCACTGACAAGCCTGCGGCCTCCTCAGGTAATTCGTATTGCTAACCCTCCTCAGCTTTTCTCTTTATCAGCCTTAACTTTTACTTGACTTATTACCCCCCACCTATATATATTGTTCTTTTCCCCCACACACAATACGTACATATATATATATATATATATGTGTGTGTGTGTAATATTGAACCGCACGTACGCCAGACACATAACGTTAGAACTTTAATCTATGTGTACGACAATATATATATATATATATGCGTGTGTGTAAATATACATACAAATATGTACAATACTTATTAATTAAAAGGTACATTATATATATGCACCTACTAGATCTACACAAATACGTTTTAAAGTAACTAAACAACATCCACTTGCATCTTCCATCAAGATATTACGTATTATATATTCAAATATATATATACACACACACACATGCATAAATATCGTACTGTGAGGGGATATTATATTTTATTATTGGAGTTTTACCTAGTTGTATTGAATTGTCAAGTGTTTGAATTATTTTAGGGCAATCAGATGGATCTGGAGAGGATGAATTGTCACAGATGGGGATTAGTGGCTCTGATGGCCTACTCAATCAGTTCTCCGACCAACGGGGACCGTTCGATCGGTCTGTCCAACCAGATCATGTGGACTACCAGTCAGCCAGTTTATGGAGTAATTCCTCAAGGTACGTAGCATCACAAATCTCCTTTATCTCTCTAATTTCTCTCTGAAATGTTTCTTGATCACCCACAACATTAATTTAGAGTACTATATATATTTAGTAATCACATGATGCTATGGCTAAGTCTATACATGCGTTTAATTAGTAATTCTTCAAGGTACCATTACATATAAAGCTCCTTTATATCTCTCTTTCTCTCTGAATTAATTCTTGGTCGTCCACAACATTAATTTAGAGTGTTATATATATTTACTAATCATGAGATGCTAATAGCCATACTTTTAATTAATGTGCTTTTTTTTCTTGCATGGTTCTCTTATTAATTTATTATAAGCTTTTATAGCTTATAAATAGAAAAATACATTAATCCCACGTCCGTAATTCTTTCAAGAATAATAAAAGTAGTTGTTCTCTGCTGCAGCTTTTGCTTTATTATTTTTATTTTTCTGGTTGGTTTCTTCTTTCCTTTTCTATTCTTTATTCTCAAAGATTTGTTTCTCTTTTTTATTTTCCTTTCTTTTTTGCACTCCTTTCTTTGTGCTGATTTGGATGTGCGTAGCTCTGATTGATTAAAGGGTTTTAATAAAGAAAAGCAAAAAAACTCAAAACAACCAAACCGTAGAGAAAGCAACCAACTACTTCTTCATCACTTTTCTTCTTTTTCAATTTCAATTGCTATTTTGAGTTTTTATTTACATCTTAATTATATTTTTTACTCATTTTTTAATTAATTGTGTTCTTGTCAATATATAAACCCTGGTTCTTATATTCGATCCGCGAGGAGATTGCATTTGCACATATGACCAAAAAGGTTTCTTCCTTGGTTTAAGTGCGCTGATCTCTCCTTTTAATGTTCCTACTTACTATATTAATTAGTATTACATATTTATATCATGTAAAAGTAGTCTATGCTGTTTGCTACCAGCTTCCATCTAGATGTCATTAGATTTTTGTCTGCTTTGTTTTTTATTTCCCACCCCCATCATCATTAATCGTTAATTAATTATATATTAAGATACTCTATCCAACTTTCTTTTTGGGTTCTAAACAGTATATATATGTATTAATTACAGCTACTTTCCAGCTAATTATCAGGGCTAAAAGATATTGGAGTGATTAACATGACAGTCAATTGGGCACTTTTTGACAATATTCAATCATGATGGTCCTTTAGTAAAAATTATCATAAAAGGTCAGTTACAGTTAATTAGGGATATTCTATAAAAATGATCAAAATTAGGCAGCTCTTCTCTCTTCCTAAACAAATTACCAAGTAAATTAATAGATTTGTTAAAATTAGAGTAAATTAATTATAGTAATTCATGAAATAAAAAAAAAGAAATATCAGACAGTGGCCCCGTTTGGTAGTGTTTTTATTTTAAATTTTGTTTTTAGAAAAATCTGAAAATGAAAGTGTTTGAGAAATGTGATAAAACTATTTTTGAAATTGTGTTTGGTTGTATATGGTAGTATATTTTTTAACCCAAATTTTTTTGATAAAAAAATTACTAATATAAATAAAACCCAAATTTAATTTTTAAAAAAATAATTAAGAATTTTTTAATTGTAATCAATAACACATGGTTGGGGTCTTCCTCTGCTTCGACAAAGGTCAGGATGCTGGTGACAGCCTAGACCGATAGCCCATGGGACAACGAGCCCTGACGGCCTAGCCCTACCCTGACAAGCCTAGCTCCTACCCTCGATGATGCACTAGCCAAGATAGACTACCCTAGCCCCTTACGCCACCTGCCCAAATCGCCAGCCACACCGCGATTCAAATTGCACCTCCATCGTGACGGGAAGATCGGTGTGGAACTTCAACATCTGCATCGTTGGGGGGTCCATCGCAATTGCTACGGTGGGTTTTTGAGTCGGATTAACGAAGATGGGATGTACTCCTATGTGGGCAAGCAAACTGCAATTTTTGTAGCTGGGCGGCGCTGAGATCTGAAGGTGATTGACGATGGTTGGGCCACAATTTGCTAGGATGGGTGCTTTGACGATGACCTCCTACGTGCTCTGGTCACAAATGTGTGACTTCGATGACTGGACCGACGATGGAATCCCTCACTAGCAGCCCACGTTTTCGACCTGAAAGGAATTGATAATGAAACAACCACAACTTTTTCACATACTTTGAAAAATGTTTTCATTCTCATTCCCTCTTATTTTATTAACCAAACAAGTTTTCAAGATATTTTTCATTTTTTGTGTTTTTGAAAATGTCAAAAAATGTTTCGAAAATGAAACCAAACGGGGTCAATATGTTCAACTTTGGAATGTTTCCCATGTGATTCATTAGAGAGAGAGAGAGAGAGTATGTTCCTCAACATGTAATAATATTAATTTGTAATTCTCAAATTGTGGTTCTTCTTGAACTGCGTTCACTTTACAGTACAATAAACATTTTGAGTAGTTTTGTTGAACCCAAATTTTCTTTGTGCTAGTTTGTTGACGCAGAAAACCCAGCCAAATTGAAACAAGATTCAATTAGATCATAATGAATACAATAGCATAGAAGAAAATATAATCCAACAAAACTCACGAGATTTATTTGTTACAACTTTGGGCCCATGCATGGTTCCAAGAAGCAAGAAGACAATTACTGTGTCCTCTTTTTTTATTTTTTTATTTTTCCACAGCTTTTAGAAGTTAGATTTTGACTTTTGGAGCTCGAAAACAGCTTTGGAAGTGTTTTGATGAAATAATGGAAGAGTTTTACCTGCTATAAACTCTTTCAAATAAGTCAAACTTACACGGCCTTTGTTAAAAAATGCTTTTATAAAAGCACGAATAAATATTACCTTTTTATTTATGAAATAAAAAAAGGTTCTTTTTATCTTAAGAATATATAACTTAAAAACTAAAGCTTTTATTTCTTTTATTTTCTACATATAAAAAGAAAAAAAAAATAGAAGTACTAATTCCATGTTGTTCTCACACACACCCAGATTTAAAATATATTGTGTTCCCCCTACCCCCGTGGCTGTACTTTCTCCATACGTGCCAGTGATTTCCGTGCCCATCTATTAAGTGGAAAAGTACGATCTTTCTAAGAGCATCCTCAGTTCAGCATAAAATTTAGTGTATCAATGTTAAATTTTAGGCCAGAAAATTACTATCAATGTAGTATTATTTTTTGTTTTAAATTTGACACCGTATATGAATATGACAAATTTCCTATTTTGACTTTCAATTGCCACCTATTGATATACTTATTTTTTATATAATTATTATAACATCTTAGTTTTCAAATTATTTTAAAATTAAAATTTTATTCTTTGCAAAGTTTCAAAACTTAATGATTATTTAAAAAATAGATAATTATATTTGAAATAGCATTATACATTTGAGAACAAAATAAAATAATATGCTATTTTTATAAAGTAATTAATATATATATATATATATATATAACATTATGCAACATTTACGTTATTTATATTGTAGATGGTCTTGGTTTCGATACCACACTATAAGTAATGGCTCTTACGTTTCTTTTGTGGCCTCTGAAAGCCTTATTATATTCCCATCCAATCTATAATAGACATAAGAGTCGGAACTACCCAAAACTTTCATCTCTATCATTATCAGAAACGTTCATTTGAACTTATATACGACATTTTTTTTAGATAGACATGCTCTTTCTATAGAATATTATACATACAAGCTGTTTTTAGCCTTAGACATTATAGTGCTTTCAAGCAAATTACCAACAAACCTTCAAACAGCCTTAATACTACACTCTTAATTTTTTTCCGGAACCAAAACCAAAAATCTTGTTCAACAAACTTTTAAAATAACTTCAATTTAAACCATTAATATAAAAATAGTAAAAAACAAAAATGTTACTGCTTTTGACCTCAGAGTCTATATGCGTGTGTGTGTGTGTGTGTGTAACGTAGTTGGTAAAAGTCTTGTTTGAGTCTATCATGTACGAGTAGTACAGTTTTATATCAAACCCGTGATTTTTTTTTTTTTTAGTTTTTGTTTTTGTAATAGGACCCGTGATTATATATATGTGCACATGATCCACTACATTTGACAAAAAAATAGAATATATATATATATATATAGTCTTGCTATCAACTTTAAATGATCGCGTCTCTGTATATAACGTTGATCATCAGTTAGCTAAGTCAACTAAACTCTATAGATGACGTAAATTAATTAAAACAATGTGTGTGCATGCATTCATTTATATAGACGTACATTGCTACACACATCTCTATGTATGTACATAATTCTTTCTTTTGATGACTAATGTTCATAATGATCATATCTCTTTTTCTTTTTTCTTTTCTTTTTTTTTCCCCCTGAATGCAAAAGGTAATCATGTGAATGTATAGCGAATACAGATATATGAGTGCATGCGTATGCGTGGAAATGTATATGCATAATATACGCATATATATGCTTGTTTGAATTTATAACTTTTTCGGTAAAGAGCTAGCACAGTTACACACGTACGCGTATAAACACACACACACACACACTCACACCAAAGATCTCTATGTATTCTATAACCAGCAAAACTCTATCATGCTTATTGAAGAGATATACCATGATGATGATAAGACTCTGACGAAACGCTCTTTGTTAGGATCAACTACAATAAAAGAAAATAAGTGAAAATCTTACAAGACTAAATCATAAAAAGCCTAAAAAAACAAAACTAAGAGCATACAGAACAAAATTAAGTATAAAACCAAAAAATATAAACCGTAGTAAATAATACTTTTTTAAAACTTATTGAAGTAAATAACAGTTTTTAAAAATATTTGTAACATATAGCAATAAATAGAAAATTTACTTGATAATTTTTTTAATTTATCTATTTACTATGAGTAATAAAAATTTTGTTACTAAATTTTCTTCTTACTGCTATTTGCTATAAATATTTTCAAAACTTGCTATTACTTCAATAAGTTTCAAAAATATGTTATTTTCCTAGTCCTTCCTAAAGATTTGTATATGCATAATATTTTCTTATTTTAAAATCCTTCTCATTTCGAGCTCTAAATTTACAAAGATCATGACTACAATTTCTATATCTACGCGGCAAAAGGAAAAAAAACATCTGCGTCTCAAGTACAATCTTTATAAGCTATTGTTGTCCATAATTTGCTTGAGCATCTTGTTTCCTTCTTGTTGAGTAAATTAACAACCTCCTTTTCTTCTTTTCACCAGAACTGGCAGATATAGCTTTATTGTTGTTCTTATCATTTTTTTTTAATTAATTTGGATGGCAAGAACTCTTTTAGCACGAGATCTCATGATTATAATTTCTCATTCTATATGACGTGGTACTCAAATTATTCAACGCCTAATGTAAATGCGAGAGATCTTAACCAAAAGCTGCTAAACAATATGGGAGGAAAGACTTCCATTTTTGTACATTTTCGCATCACACGTACAATGTATAGTTTACAATAACCAAAGAATTTGGTATATACTTTTTTTCTTTAGCAGAAAAAAAAAAAGGTATATACGTACTTAGTATGTAGATGGACTGCAATAACAAGGCTAAACCTTTGAACAGATTTTAGTTTTTCATATATTTTCAGTCGAAATCTACTGTCTTTATTTTTGTATTTCAATTGGCTGTCCCGCAACTACTTATGCGCATAGATGATAATTTTTTATATTTTAAGTGCATGGATGGAAACGTATATGCATAGTCTTATAGCAGATCTTGACTCTTTCCTTGATGTTGTTGGCAATAAATATTTTCATCCTTAATACACCAAAAATAGGATCTGTGCTCCAAGTTCAGTTCAGTTATTCTTCTAGTTAATTGAGATCTCAAAGCTCGAGCATACTATCATCTTGACTATTTATTGTTTCACTCGCATCATGCTCTCCTTTTTTTGTGTGTGTGTGTGTGTGTTTGTGTTGATTTTTCCTTTGGAGTTTTTTCCTTATGGACTTTAATGAAGACTCTTTCTTTTACCTATAGATAATTTATATATATCGTTGTTCTAAATTTTGCCTATTTTTTCAGTTGCTTGATTTTAGCCCAACTGGTTTTGTTAAAATGCTTTTCTACATTGAGGATCTTGTATTTTTCTCATTTTCTTTCTTTCGTTTCAATAATTGAGTGGGGGCGCAGAGCCACTTGAGGACGAGTGATGACAGCGTTCCCTATTGAGTTTTTTTTTGGTCTAAAATGACCTTTAAAAACTTGTGTTTCTTAGTTTAACCCCTACTATTTTTTTTTTTGCATGAATGTCCCATTAAACTGTACCCCTTTTTATTTTTTTCGGTATATAAGAAAATTTATTGTTTGTTCCTACTAAAGTAAAAGCCTGACTTTGTTATTGTTCTTAGTGTGGGATAGATAGCTTGTGTTTGTGCTATCTATATAGTTGGGATGCGCTTAAGTTTCTTAATACTAGTTGACCTCTCACTTTTATTTTTATATTTGTGTACTGTATATTTGTAGTGTTCATGTCAATTATATTTAATCATACATGCACATTAATCAATGGGATATCTACTATCTATCTTTGCAGGCAGTAAGCAGTAGATCATGCCATTAATGTAGCCAAGAAAAAGCAAATAGAGATGATGTTTCAATTAGGCAATAACTAGAATCTTTAAAAAAAATACAATTTATAGGTTTTTTTAACGTCTTTTTTGAATTAAATGCAGCAGTAGAGAGGTATGGCCACAGAATAACTCCAGTGACATAGATGCTCTTCCATTACAATCTTCAATACTATCGCAGGAAATTCAGGTACTGCAATTATTTACTTTTTTTTTCCCTGGAATCATACATTTAGCATATTTTAAAGCCATGATTATACAGAAGGAGAAGTCTAAATTCTTGTCTCATCCAATGACAGGCACTTCAAATTTGAACAATCTTCTCATTTGAACTGTTTTGGAAAATAACATAAGATTTAATTTTACAGTTGATAGCATTTAGGGACAAAAATTAATCTTTTATCTCGATTAAGACCTTTTGATCTAATGGCATAGGTGAGGCTAAGAAGGATTTTAAGTGGAAGCCAAGTTGTGATCAGATCAATCTCACATGTAATTTTTTTTTTTTTTGTTATTTATAAAATGACACATGCTATAATATGTGCTTTTCTTAAAAAAGAAAAAAAAATTGCCTCAAAAATTACATTACAAACACCAAAGTCTGCTTTATCGTTCATAATACACACACACACACACACACAAAAACAAACTTTAGCACATTTCAACTCACTAAAAATTTATCGATCCACGCCCTCCACTCATGGCAAAATGTGTGAGATTTTGAGATAAATACATTTGCCATTTATGGAAACACTATTAAGTCCTCAACTACTGGAGACAATTGTGACACTGGAGTACTCAAAACTTTCTCTAAATTATCCCTTTTAGTTAAGGATTTTTTATCCTAATTAAATTTTTCTATTTTGATAAATTGCCTCCTAAACCATTACACTGTAGTCCAAATCGATGAAGTCATTTAAATTTGTGACGTAAATTTGTCAAACCATAACAAAAATAAAATATTTAAACGACAATTTTCAAAGCACGAAAAGTTCATAGAGTTTCGTGATAAAAGTTGTTTAATTTATATATAGTGAAATCTTTAGGAAAGTTTTATTTGTACCCCAAATTGTACTTCTAATATACTTACATTTCAAACTTAAAATAATAAAACAAAACTCCATCACACTATTATATAAGTTCAGTATTCTGTGAGCCATAAACTTTAAAAAGTGTATTGCGCTGATTAAAATAGTTATAGTTCTGTTATTTTTGTTTAAAGTGTCGGTTTAACTCATATCTCCAGGGTCCGCCACGCCATGCATTCAAATATTACATGTATTGGAATTTGAGTGTGTGTGTGTGTGTGTGTGTGTGTGTGTATGTGTGTGTATATATATATGCATTAATTTAGTAGGAGAGTCCGGTATGTTGATATTCAATGTTTTTACAACAGGAATGTGATTCCAGTACTCGAGTAAAGAGCTATATGGGAAACAACAATTTTGAAGGCAAGAACCCAAGCTTAGAGTTCACCCTGGGCAGACCAGGTTGGCAGGGCGAAGCAATATGACTACATGCTTCTAATTTTCTTCCTTATTTTCTTGTACTTTTTTTTTCCATAAATATCCTTCTGCCCCTTTTTGATCTACATATTTTACGTTCCTTGACTGGTTCGTTATAAGCTTCAGGAATTGCAAATTATAGATAAATAGAAAGAGTGTTGGTGACGATCACGAAATTATTTAGCTTCATATCATATTATCATGACCTAAATTTCCCAGCAGTTTGAGGAGGAACTACATATATATATATATATATATATAATGTTTTAATGAGTATAGCTGAAGCTTGAACTAAAATTTTTCAAGTTAATTTGTTGTGATCATAGATAAATGGAAAGAGAGATAGTTAAAAGATGAAAACAGAGAACAATCATGCGCGCATAAACATATGTATAAGATTTGGTTTTCAAATATGAGATTTTATTTTTCATTTTTATATTTATCATAATAAAACCCTTCCTTCTCAGGAACTTTCCTACATATAGACTTGCGCATGCATGCATGCATGCAGCCTTTTCTTTTTTTTCACCAAAAGTAGTTGTTCTTCAATACGTATTTTGTAATATATTATAAGATCTACCTAATGTACTATATATGAATAATGAACTAAGGTCTCAATATTTACTCTAATCTTTAATATTAACTTTCAAGGCGTTCGTGATTTGTTAAATGTCTTTAGAAAGTTAATTATAACGTCATTTGACAATAAAATGTTATCATCTACAACTAAGGGCGTACGTGTCTACTTTGCATCAAAGGAAAAGAAAGTGCGGAGTGATTCCTCTTCTTTTCTAATAATGTGTTTACTTACAAAATTAATTATTAAAGTTTTGTAGGCCCATACAATATAGAGAATGAAGAAAAGAAATGTCAATTCTTACATTTCTTGGTATTGATTCCCCATTAAAAAGAATGAGTTCAAATTTACTTAGATGTTCGAATTTAATGATTATTTAGTAACAAAACAAGATATTCTAGTAATTACATTGATAAGATTACCATTTTCAAATTAGTAAATGCTAAAAAAGGATGAGATTATTTTCTATTACACCATTAAATAAACAAAAAAAAATTATAAATAGAATGAATGATCTTCATCCCTAATATTTAATACTTATTTCTAATCTGATTACTTTTTCTATTACATTCCTTCACAGTTTGATAAACTCTGCTAAATATATTTTTTGTACATTGGTGTTGAAAGGTTGGGGTATTAATTAAGACATTGCTAGCGTTATTCATTATGTATATTAATTGTTGATTAATGTTTCATTAAAAATGGCAAAGCTATGAAACATTGCATCCAATTATTTTATAAGCTGATCATCCTCAATCAATTTTTTAATCGCAAAGGAATCCCATTCTTTTAAAATGAAAACATATATGAAAGCTCAATTGGTTATTTTTGCTCTACGATGAATTATATTGGTCTTATTTTCCACAAAGAATAAAAAGAAAGGAAAAAATCTTCGTTTTGATAAAGCACTGACTTAAAAATTATATAAGGGAATAGATTCCTTAATTTCCTCTTAAATAATCACTCCGCCCCCCATATCAACTTAATTGAGAGCTCGGATTTGTTTCTCATTTCCTATCTTTTAGTTGTCTCTAAAATAATTATATATCATATCATTTAAATATAAAAATTTGACCACATAAATAGAAACTAAATAGTCAATTAATTAAAAAAGGCGTCAAAAATTGATTGAAAGGTCAACTTAAGGTGATTATAAAAAGGTGGAATATATGTGGTGTTTAGTAATGTAAGTTAAAAGCAAAACTTTTAGTTTCTAAAGTGTAAAGCTCTCACATAATCAGTGCTCCCAAACACCCTAATAGATCTAGATTCATTAATTGAATGAGAACTCCTAACCCATGGGCTAAAACCTTGCTTGGTTTTTAAGGTTAATTTGATAAATAACACTTTGGTAGCATTATTTTTCAATTTTATAATTTTTATGAGAAAATTTGAAACATATTGCTTTCAAAGAGTATAAAGACATAATTGATTACAAGTATTTTATATTACAGTTAGACAAATATATATTATCTAAGGGTGTTTTAGTCTTTTTGGCTAGGAGAAATAGTTTGACTTAAAGAAAAAATGGTATACTACCTAATTTACTATAGTTTTTAGCACGATGAATATATTTTCTACTAAACTAAGGCTCATTGTTTGGTAAGTAGCGCCCATGAGGTTATTTGGAAATGCAATATTCTTGATTGACAAAGTCAATCCAGCTAAGTGGCTTGGGTATTTTACTCTAGAAAAAATTACATATTATGCCACACTTTTAAAAGTTGTATTTATTTATTTCAAACTTAAAAAGTTTATGTCATATTATTATTAATACTATATGTTAACTTATACCACAAATGAACATATTACATTTATAAAAAATAAATCTTAATTGATAGCATTTATGAAAATTCCCTTGCTCTCAGCGCACACAGCCTAATCACCAAATACATGAGTTGAGCCCTTCAATTTCTCAAGCCCAAATTGTGGCTTGATTTTAAGAGAAATTGTGAGGAAATCCAAAAAGAATCTCACATTTGGATTTAAGTTTTGGATATTAGAGTTTCAAATTTGTGCTACATAAGTAAACTAGTCAAATATCCAAACAACAATTTGATGAATGAGCAATACTTAATTTCAAAATCTAATCTCAATTTTTATCCCAACCACTAAGTTGTCAATGCTCCATCGATAGTAATCAATGTGACATCTTTTACAATTTTACTAATAAAAACGTGACAATTTGTAAGCCGATATACAAGTTAGAATTAGAGTTGATATCTTCAACATTTTCTTTGATGAATTTACGTCAAAGATATTGAAAATTTGGATTTTCAATATTTTTGTAAGTTCGGTGCCGAAAGGAAAGAAAGGATGAGAATCGACACATTTTGATTTTGATAGGATATATCGTACAAAGCGTCTTAAGTTTATAAACTTTAATAGAGTTGAGAAAATAGAGACGATATAAACAAAGGACTGGCTGAAACATAGCAATCTATATAGTAAATTGGGACTAAACCCCCCTAAAATATAAAAATGTGTCAAATACTTGAAAACTTTTAAAATGCTAGTTTATAGAAACACCTAATGCATAACAAATTTTAACGCCTAATATATTTGATAGCCTCCAGTGTTAAAAGCATTTTAACTTAACAGAAAAAGAAGTAAAATATATATATATATATATATATATTTATTTATATTTATATTTATATATATATAACCTAATTTAAATCCTTTACTTGAATTGATTTTATGTTATTGTCAAAATACAATTGCAAGAGCCAGATAGTTTTAATAAAGTAAATGCCAACTTGAAACTTACATTTCTGACGTTTCTTCTACTGCGAAATTTTTAGAATTAAAGTTATTGGTAATCTTAAAAAAAAAGTTCATAAAAGAAAAGAATATATATCGATTAATTTTTTAGCCTCTGATAACAATGTTAGTTCTACCTATTGTTATTAATATTATAAGTGTATTTTTTTGTTATGAACATGAAGAATCCGCTACACAATAGAATGTTGATAAACCATATTTTACTTATGTATATCAAGGCTCTTAAAACGTATTTTTAAGACATTAAAATCCACCAAGGGCAATTTGTAATGTGCTAACAATTAATTTGGACCAAATTTTTGTTGATTTATACTAATCATCAAAAACAATTGATTTAGATTAAAATTTTGGCATTTTTACGATGAAGAAAGCAATTTTACTTTATCTGTAGGCATAGGTACTTTAATTATCGGATTTTTTTAAAAGTCTGATTTAAAATTGAAAACAATTTTGTATGGGGCAAAATTTTAACTTAAACATTTACATATGAAACTATTAAACTTTTAATCTAATGGTGAAAACACCCTACTTCACCAGTGAAGTAAAGTTGCCTTCTCCGTCATAATGAATCCTTAAATTTTTATTGTAGTTATAATTAAGCCCTTGATAAAAATTCCTTGTTTCGTCACTGACCATGACAATAAACAATCATAAATAACACTACTTCTGTAGCGTGTACTATAAACAGCCAGGTTTGCTCAATCCAACTCCACTTCAAATCAAGCAAGAAGCACAAATTTTATTATAACTACTTTATTTGATCAACATTATTCAATCCACTCCTGACCTTATTATCAAGTTATTTGTAATCTTAATTCCTGTACATAGTATGTTTAACAACATAGGGGCCATTATATGCAATACAAAGTAGGATATGCTTAAAAAGAAAAAGCATATACTTCAGTAATATGGACAGGATAAGAAGCTTTACAAAGTGATACTTATCAAATAAGAAGCCACAATGTTGGATTATCTCGTGTAAAAAGTCCTAGACAAAACTCCACATGCTTCTATGCCACATACAAGCAACAAAGATCCAGCAGCGTCCACAAAATCCACGAGAAAACAGTACCAAAGCAGCAAAATTCCGAAACGTGGATTCGGTCGGATGCAAAACCCCTTCAATCTGAGACCTTGTCTACCACCCGATGTTAGCGAGTGTGCCTAGCAGTGGAGTAAGCTGAAAGTGCTGAACTAGTCACGTTCAGTGAGTGCTTAGCCAATCCCACGCTTTTCTTTGTTGCCAACCACAGAGTGCAAAAGAATCCAACCCACCCTAATTCATCCAACAAGAAATGCAATAAGAGCCCGATATCGCCATCGGTTATGGGGTGATCAGAAACATGGTTGCTCTTTGAAAACACTTAATACCTTCGGGCCACATTCGACGTCTTTTAGCAAAACGGTAGAAAATAGCAACTAATAAAGTACATATATGGCATCAAGTTGCCAAACCATATAAAGGTTGAACTAGCCCGTATAAGAATATAATTGGAACTATATTTTGTAGTCTCCATCAAAATTACTATAATATTTTCTCTTATAAACTTTATATCAAAAATTAGTTAGAACCAAAAAATATAGTTCTAAGAGCGTTCCCAAACAATCTTTTAAAATGGGAAGCCACAATAAAATAATTATGGTGGATATATCACAGCAAATGAAAAAAGATTAATATGTTTTCAAGCTGCATGCAAGTACAGGGAAAACGCTGTGCCTCTTATATAATTAGTTAGTTTTGGCAAATATTTTTAGGAAAAGAAGACAGGCTGAACCACTCAGGCCCTCAATCTCAACTTATGTTCACTTAATTCTCAAATTTGATATGTCCAATAATTGTTATTTCCTCGTTAGATAAGCGTGGCATATTTACCGCTCCTGGTTATCTACCTAAATATTTACAGTGGATAGATTCAGGCTTTGGGAACTATAAGATCATAATTTCAGAATAGAAATACATAAAAATGTGCAATGAGAGAAAGGGCATATATCTGTACCCGTAGCTATGAGAATGGCAATAATTGTAGAGATTGCAGTAGTGGAAATGACAAACGCAGCGATGGACAGTGCCCCAATATATATAGCTGTCACAAAAGCGAAGAAAAGAGCCAAGAATCCTCCTGCAGCTGCCAAAGACATGAGAAGAGAGACAACGATGGCATTGAAAGTTGCCACCAAAAAGAAAAGCATAAAGATCAGCAGTCCTGTCAAGGCAAGAAGAATGATCGACCCCACCTGCAGTAAAAGATTTGGTCGTAAGAAAAATATAAATCACAAAAACAAACAGGACCAATGTAAAAGGCTACCATTCTACATGCAATTTTGCGTGTACCGCATAATAAAGTTTTATGAGACACAAGAAAAGAAAAATGGTTAAAGGAAGGGAGAACTCACTAGTTCAACGCAGCATGATATTAAAAATTATTCGAGAATGTTATTATTATGCTCTGTCTTCTTTTTGAGTTGTGCATTACAATTCAAATTCAACAAACATGGAAATAGTGAAAATCAAGTAATACTAGCTTCATGGGGTAGAAAGAGGCAATACCATACAAGTCATGTTTTTAGGGTGCGTTTACTTTGCACGAAAGAGAGAGGTAAAAGGAGTAATTCCCATTCCTATCTAATAATATGTTTACTTACAAAAATCAATAATAAGAGTTTAGTGGGCCCATGCAACATATGGAACAAGAAAAGAGAATGTCATCCTCACACTCTCTGTCTTGATTTATGATTAAAAGGAATGAGTACCAAATTTACTAAT
The DNA here is from genome assembly GCA_946598075.1 of Artocarpus hirsutus. Classification (NCBI taxonomy): domain Eukaryota; kingdom Viridiplantae; phylum Streptophyta; class Magnoliopsida; order Rosales; family Moraceae; genus Artocarpus; species Artocarpus hirsutus. The sequence goes on along the minus strand of CAMOHE010046354.1, from coordinate 39,657 downwards.
ATAAGGTTGATAAGTTCACATATAAGTTAATGATTATCTAATTATATAAAAGTATATTTTAGTAATACATTGACAAGATTCCTATTCCTAACATTAGTAGGTTAATAAATACTAAAAAGGGAATTGAATTGATAGATAAGTAAACACTATAAAGAGAATCAGTGATCATATTCTTATTCCTTTACTTTTCGTTCCACTCCTACTACATTGCCCATTCTCTTCCTTCATGGTTTGGCAGACACATCCTAATTGTATTCAGAGTGTCATAGTTAATGCACATCAAGCATTATAAGATATCCATGATCCTTATCCGCTTTTACAAAGCTACATTTTTGTCTACCTGGCATAGATCATTAATATGTTGATAAGACTTGTCTCAGATTTAGTCTATAGAACATTATTTTGGTTTTCTCCTTGTTTATCCCCTTCCATTCGTTGATAGGTGTGGACAATTCTCAACAAAGAAACTCATACTCTAACGCCCTAAGCGGGGTTAGTATCATTTAGTAAATATAAATAAATTTTACAATATTATTTCAAAACATTAAAACAATACTTATGGGTCTTTAAAATAAAACAGAACGAAAATATACTTAAAATTTCAATCCACAATTTAGTGTAGCACCAAATATTAAAAGTACAATCATCATCATTATCATTATACAGTCCCAGTCATTAGATAATTTAATACAACCAGCACTATAGTTTAAGAGTCTTACATGATCAAGCGAAATATATATAAATCTAAAAGCAACTCCAACACGTCACAGACAGCGTTGTCGTCTATTACTCGTCAGATAGATTACACTAAACTCCACCCAAGACGTAAAAAGAATAAGGAATGAGCATCGACATGCCCAATAGGAAAACCTTTACTCACCTTTAAGTTTTATTATTTAATGTATAAACACCTGCATGGTTAGTTTATTATCCAACAATATTATTTATTTTATAACAATCTCATTACGTTCATATCTGATGGATACCCTATAATAAATCTTACTTTGTTTCTATAACATATAATGTAATTCACAATTAAATAATGTTTTTCGTTATCCACAACGAAATTTAGAATCACGTCTCTACACTCAATGTGGCCCCAAAGGGCGCGCTTGACAACTCAAAGCTAACCGTTCAAGAGTTGTCGGGTGAGGGGACATCAAGTCCTATATCCTAAGACATTTCATGTACAATGTCATCTGGGACTTTCGACCCAAAAGAGCGCCACCGCCTCCCCTAGTTACCTTTTAGGGTATGCATGCCCAACAATGTATCTACCACTCTCTTCACATCTCACCATCCTCTCATATCTCATATCCTTACTGATATGTATAAAGTCTATATTATCTAACTATACTTCTCAAAATTGCATTAAAACATATCAAACCACTTGACCTCGCTGTATACTATAAGACGAGTCCACAACATTATGTCTTAAGTAATATTCATATAATAACATTAACAAAATAATATATAAATTTATCTTACAAAATAGAGAACTAATTTTAATTAAACAAAACCTCACAACAGTTGAGTAATAGAATCCCTACCTCTTCGACGAATAATCTACTACTAACTTCTAACTCAAAATACCAGCTCGCCACATAAGCTCCAATCATTTTCTTAACCTTAAGACGCACAAATATCACAAATTTAACTTGAATATTAACTCCATAATTAGGTCAATTTATTTTATTAGTATGCCTCATAATTAATATGCTCTAAATATGCATACAAATATTAATACATAATTGAATGGTAACAAAAATTCCAAAGTGTTTTAAAACTGATTTTAAAATAAAATAAATAGATTTAAAATTCAAAATATTTCAAAATAAATAATTAAAATAAGAATATTTGTATTTAAGTTGGCCCCGATCTAGTTAATAATAAGAATATCTATAACAGGTGCTATAAATTTGACACAAAATAAGGTACAGTTCAACGGTTGAAGGTAATGTAAGGTTATACGAGGTTACATGTTCAATTTTCACCTAAAAATTTTACACAAAGAACTCAAAATACGAATTTCTGAACCTTTTACTGGAATTCTTGATTTTGTAACTGCTTTCTAAGCATAAAAATGATGCGTGGTTTTTCCTTGGTTATGATTGTCGTGCAATGGATAATGAAGAAGTAGAGAAAAAAAAAAAAAGAAGAAAAGAGAGAGTGAAGAAAAGAGAAAAGAAGAAAAGGTGGAATAAAAAGAAGAAAAAAATTAAAAATTAAAAAAATAATTCAACATCCTATGAAATATGGAATGTTGTCTAAATATGACAGGAAAGCAACAAAATGGGAGGTGAAAATGAGTCTCCATCGAAGACTTTGACTCATATAATGCCAAATGATATTTTTGTAATTAAATAAAAGTCCCAAAGGCATTTTGGTAATTTTGAAAAATGGGTGTAGAAAAATTTTAAATAAATTAAAAATATGTAGAATAAATAATATGACATAAATTTTAGACACAACAAAATTTTACAAAATTTAAATTAGCACACTAATAATTAAATTAGACACAATTATACCAGTTAAAAATAATGGATGTTAGAGTTACTGTATAATAATGATTATTATACTTTTAATATTTGGTACTACACTAAATTGTGAATTGAAATTTTAAATATATTCTCGTTCTGCTTTATTTAAAAGACCCATGGGTATTGTTTTAATATTTTAAAATGATATTATAAAAGATATTTATATTTACTAAATACTACTAACCTCCATTTATAAGCGTTACAGATTTTGGTATCAAAGCCTAAGTTTGATAAATCTAAGAAGTGTAGCACCACTTTAAAAATCAATTTTCAAAATGGTTTTAAAGTTAAATTTTAATATTATCATCATTGGTGCTAATCATAGTTTAACTTTCGAAGTCAAATAAGAGTCAAGCTCCCAAGGCGACAACTTTAGTCATCTAAACAATCACAACCAGTTGACCAACCCCAACCTCCTACACAACCTCAACTGATTGAGCAACCTCAAGAAATTGAACCTCCTTAACAAGTTGAACAACCCCAACCGACGGAACAGCCTCAACTAGTTGCTTTGGAAATGAATAGTTTGGAACAAATCCTTCAAGCTCTCCAAAACATACAAAGACCTATAAAGGCTCGAGACCTTGAGCAACACTACTTGACCTTACTAAAAGAATTTATGAAGTAAAAACCTCGTGTTTATAGGGGAGCCTAACCCAAGAATGGTTGAACAATGGTTAAAAGCTATCAAGAAGAAACTAGACACTCTAGAGGATTCCGCAAGAATACGGGTTGACTTTGCTACGTATGTATTTGAAGAAAAAGCTGAAAAGTGTTGAGACCTTCGAAAGGATGATTATGACATGTCAAATCTTACCTAGGATCAGTTCGAGACGATATTTTATGATACATATGTTCCCCAGAGCCACCTCATGGGTTTCAACTTCAATACAATTATCAAAAGGGACTATAAGGCTCAGGTTTTCAACAAAGCCAAAACTTTCAACCAACTGCACAGGCTTCTGCAAATCAACTGCCTTACTTCTCGAGAAGAAATAATAATCCACGCAATAGCCAAAGGAAACGTGGAAAAGGGAAAGCAACGGCCCAAGCTTGTGCTATTACAGCCACTACCGGACAATCAAAGCAAGTTAACAATTCCGTAGTAGATGGTATGATTCACATCTCTCATTCATGGGCTCATGTGTTATTCGATTCTGGTGCTACCCATTCATTTATATCCATATTGTTTGCTTCAATATTACAATTAGAGATTGAAACTTGTAAAACCCCTTTAGCTTTTAGTACCCCGATAGGCAATATAGCTACGGTTTCTACGATTTGTAAATTAGTGTGTGTAGTTATAGGAGAATATAGACTCTCAGACGACTTATATGCGATAACCATGACGGAATTTGACGTAATTCTAGGCATGGATTGGATAGCTAAAAATCATGCTATGGTAGGTTGCCATAAAAAACGCGTCAATCTATTCACTAAAAACAGGCAACTCATTTGACTTCCAAGCTAAGACAGGGACAATGACACCAACCCCTATACTAAAAGCATGTATCAGAGGATGAAGAAATTCTAAAAGTCTTAAAATGATCTTTGCTTCAACAAGAACATTAAAGAAGAGGGATTCATCTTCCTATACTCTAATGACGGACGAATTTTCGAACATTTTTTCAGATGAACTCCCAAAACTTCCGCCTGATAGAGAAATTGAGTTCGTCATCGACTAAGTTCTAGGAGCCGCACCTATTTCCATCACTCCATATTGGATTACACCTACTGAGAAAGCCGAATTAAGGAAGCCATTGGATGAATTAATGAAAAAAGGATTTATTCGCCCAAGCACATTACCTTGGGGAGCTCCAATGCTTCTCGTGAAAAAGCATGATGGGTTGTTAAACTTTGTGTCGTTTATCAGTAGCTCAACCGATTGACCATTAAAAACAAGTATCCCTTACCCCGTATTGACAAATTGTTTGATCAGTTGAGGGATCTCGATACTTCTCAAAGATTGATTTACGATCTAGATATCATCAATTGGAGATAAGAGAAGATGTTCCAAAGACAGCTTTTCAAACTCGCTACGATCATTATGAAATTTCTTGTCATGCCTTTCGGGTTCAACCAACACTCCATCGACCTTCATGCATTTAATGAATCGAGTTTTCCGACTGTACTTGGATCAATTTATCATTGTTTTCATTGATGATATCTTGATATATTCTATAACCAAAGAAGAACATGCTAAAGATCTAAGAATTGCTCTACAAACATTAAGGGAACATGACTTATATGTGAAGAAGGAAAAGTGTGACTTTTGGATGACCAAAGACAAGTTCCTAGGACATGTTTCCAAATAAGGCATATTAATGGACTCCTCTAAAATTGAAGCAATGTTAAATTAGGAGCAACCAAAAAACGTATTAGAGAGTCGAAATTTCCACAAATTAACTGAATATATTGATATTTTGTAAAGAACTTTTCTAAGATTTCCTCTCCGCTAACAAGACTTAAAAGGAAGGATGTCAAGTTCTTGTGGGATGACAAATGTGAGGAAGCATTTATGGAACTGAAGCATAGACTCACCAATGCACCTGTACTAGTTATTCCTAATAACGAGGAGCCTTATACTGTATACACTGATGCCTTGGGAAATGGATTAGGTTGCGCTTTGATGCAGCATGGTCGAGTAATTGCTTATGCTTCACGACAACTAAAACTCCACAAAAGGAATTATCCCACATATAATGTTGAGTTAGCTGCTGCAGTCTTCGCACTTATGATTTAGAGATGTTATCTTTATGATGCAAGATTCGAGATCTACACCGATCATCAGAGTTTAAAGTATTTGTTTAATCATAAAGGTCTTAATCTAAGACAACGAAAGTGGACTGAATACATGGTAGATTACGATTTTAGTATTCAATACCATCCTGGTAAAAGAAATGTAATAGCAGATGCTTTGAGCCGTAAGAATCACGAAATTATGGCTAGCTTAGCAATGGAAGATTGGAGGCAAACAACCACCAATGCTGACTTTGACTTGCAGTACTATGAAGATAATGAAAAGGCCTTGCATTTAACATAATAGCCATCCTTACATTGATCCAACAAGTTAAACAAGGATAATGGCATGATGAAAGACTACGTATGATATAAAAACAGTTATAGAATAGTGAACAATTAAATATATGGCAAATAGGACCAAAACGATTTGCGTTTTGCAAAGGGAGATTAGTTGTGCCAGAAGATCCTTATCTCCAACAAACAGTCATGAATGAAGCGCCCCGCTCTAAATTTGCTATTCATCCTGGAAGCTCTAAGATGTATATGGACTTAAACCGACAATATTGGTGGCGTGGAATGAAGCGTGACGTAATGATTTTTGTATCCTAGTGTATGACATGTCAACAGGTCAAAGCCGAACATCAAAAGCCTAGAGATGAGTTGAAAAACCTATCTATTCTAAAATGAAAGTGAGACCATGTAACTATGGATTTCGTCACGAGATTTCCAAGAACTTACTTAGGACGTGATGTCGTTTGGGTAATTGTGGATCATTTGACAAAAGCAACCCACTTCATTCCAATCTCAACAAATTATAACGTTTCCAAACTATGTTAGTTGTACATGGAGAAGATAGTGACATTGCATGGTGTACCAACGTCAATAGTCTCAGATCGAGATACACGTTTTACATCTAAGTTCTAGACATGATTATTGAGAGCCTTAGGAACTCAACTAAATTTCAGTAGTGGTTTTGATCATCATACAGATGGACAATCTAAGCATATCATTTAGATTCTTGACGATATTCTTCATGCTTGTATATTCAATTTTGGAACTAATTAGGTCGCGCAATTATCATATGTTGAGTTCGCTTACAATAACAGTTTCTAGACAAGTATTGTGATGGCTTCATATGAGGCTTTGTATGGTAGACCTTGTAGATCTCCTTTATGTTGGGCTGAAAAGAAGAACACATTAATCTCATGCCACAATTCATAAGAGAAACTACGGATAAGGTTCGAATTATTCATGATCGCCTTGAGACTGCTCAGAGCCGATAGAAGAGTTAAGTGGATAAGAGAAGGCAACCGTTATAGTTCATGATTGGGGATTTGGGTATTTTTGAAAGTGAAGCCAAAGCGTGGTGTATCTTGTTTTGGTGTTTGAGGAAAACTAGCACCAAGGTATACAGAACTATTTGAGATCATCGAACAGATTAGACCACTTGCTTATCGTCTAGATCTACCACCTCAATTGTCTCATGTGCATAATGTATTCTACGTGTCAATACTGAGGAAATACGAGCCAGATCCATCACATATTATCATGTAGACAGATGTTTCAATCCAAAGAACAACTTACAAGAAAGTTCTGATTCAGATATTAGATCGTGAAGTAAAGATTTTGCATTGCCGTGAAATTCCTCTAGTAAAAGTGATGTGCCAACATCATTATGTTAAGGAAGCCACTTGGGAGCTTGAATCAGAAATGAGAAAGAAGTGTCCTTGTTTGTTTTAGCGTCATCTTCGATCGTACGTAAATTTTGAAGGCGCAGTTTCTTTTAAGAAGGGTAGAACTATAACACCCGCTATTTTTAAAGGGTATAATTATATCTAATTTAATTAGTGTGTCAATTTACATTTTGTAAAATTTTGTTGCATCTAAAATTTATATCATATTACCTATTTTTAATTTTTTAAAAATTTTCCTACACCTATCTTTAAAAATTACTAAAATACCCTTGAAACTTTTATTTAATTACAAAAATACCATTTAGCATTATATGCATCAAAGTCTCCAATGGAGACTCATTTCCACCTCCCCTTTTGTTGCTTTCCTATCATACTTAGACAATATCCCATATTCAATGGGATGTTGAATAATTTTTTTAAATTTTGAATTTTTTTCTTCTTTTATTCCTCTTCTTCTCTCCTCTTCACTTTCTCATTCTTTTTTCTTTTCCTTATTTTCTCTACTTCTTCATTCTCCCTTCCATGGCAATCATAACCAAGGAAAAACCAAAGAAACCAACATCAAAACTTCACTGTTTTTCCACCCAAAGTCACAAAAACGACCTCCCACAAACTCACAAATCAAGGAAACTTGGGTATTTTCAATATCAAACAACATTTTTGAACTAAATTTTAAGGTTAGATGTGCAAAACTTAAACTGTAATTTAAATTATGATTTGAGTACGAAAATTGTTAAAAATTAGTTTATGATAATTGTAGATAGATTTACGCATCATTTTTATGCTTAAAAGCTATTAGGAAACTAAGAATTTGAGTAAAAGGTTTAGGAATTCGAATTTTGAGTTCTATGTGGAAATTTTCTAAGAGAAAAACGACATGTCGTTTTCATAAAAACTACATGTCGTTTTCATAAAAACTACATGTCGTTTTCCCAAAAACTACGTTTTCACAAAAACTATATTTCGTTTTGTCAAGCCAAAAATAAAAATGACCAAAACTTGCTCTGCTGAAGACTAGAACCTGTGACCTCTTATAACCTTACTTCTGCCTAAAACTCGAACCTATAACCTCTTATAACCTTAACTTAGCTTCAACTTCTAGATTGTACCTTATTTTGTGTCAAATTTATTGCATCTGCTATATATATTATTATTAACTAGACTGAGGCCAACCTAATTACGAAACTTCTTATTTTAATTATTTATTTTAAAATAATTTAAATTTAAAATTTATTTATTTTATTTTAAAATCATTTTTAAGATACTTTGGACCGAAGTATAGTTCAATTTTAATTTTTGTTACAATTAAATTATGTATTAATGTTTATATGTATATTTAGAGCATGTTAATTACATTGCATGCTAATAAAATAAATTGATCTAATTATAGAGTTAATATTCACGTTTAATTTATGATCTTTTATGCATCTTAACGTTAAGGAAGTAATTGGAGCTTCTGTGGTGAGCTAGTGTTGTGAGTTAAAAAGTTATCATAAGATTATTAGCCAAAAAGATAGAATTTCTATCTTTTGTAAAGTTTTATTTAATTAAAATTGGTTCTCTATTTTACAAGATAAATTATATATTATTTTGTTAATATTAAAATATGAATATCATTTAAGACATAACACTGTAGACTCGTCCTGTAGTGTACAGCGAGTTCTAGTAATTTGTTGTTTTAATACAATTTTGAGAAGCATGGTTAGATAATACGGACTATATATATCGTTAAAGATATGAGAGGATGGTGATACATGAAGAAAGCAGCAATTACGTCCTTAAGCACATATACCCTAAAAGGTAAATAGGGGGAGGCGTTAGCTCTCCCTTAGGTCAAAAGTCCCAGAACACACTGTACATAAAACATCTTAGTGAGGATTCAAGACTGAATGTCCCCTTGCCTAGCAACTCTTGGACCGTTGGCTTTGAGTTGTCAAGCATGCCCTTCGCGGTTATGTTTAGTAGAGAGACGTGATTCTCAATTTCGTTATGGATGCCTAAAAACATTATTTAATTATGAATTATATTCTATGTTATAGAAATATGGTACAGTTTATTATAAGGTATCTACCAGATATGAACGTAATGGGATTGTTATAAAATAAATAATATTGTTGGATAATAAACTAACCATGTAGGTGTTGATACAATAAATAATAAAACCTAAAGATGAGTAATGATTTTTCTACTTGGTATGCCGATGCTTATTTCCTATTATTTTTACCTCTCAGGTGAAGTTTAGTGTAATCTATCAGACGAGGAGTAGACGACAATGCTGCCTGTAACGTGTCAGAGTTTCTTTTACCTTTATGTATATTTTATTTGATCATGTAAGACTCGTAAACTATAGTGTTGGCTGTGTTAAATTATTTGATGACTAAGAACTGTATAATGATGATGATTGTACTTTTAATATTTGGTGCTACACTAAATTGTGGATTGAGATTTTAAATATATTATTATTTTGTTTTATTTTAAAGAACCATAGGCACTGTTTTAATATTTTGAAATGATATTATAAAATTTATTTATATTTACTAAATATTACTAACCCACACTTAGGTACATTACACGAACGAAAGAACTATACGGGGAGTCACTGTTATGAAAGCAATGCAGAAAACAGCTAAATGGCTTGCTGCAGGAATATAAATCCTTTTACTCTCTAAAATATCAACAAAAAGACCAAAGATTGAAAGAATGGCTGCACATAGCCACCCACTATAAAGATCAAAGGACAACATACTTCCAACGTCCTACGATGATATCAATACAGAACCCCCCATATACGACAATATCAGGATGGTGTTCAGCCAATTCTTAACTTTATGCGAGTACTCTCTTTCATTTGGCTTTAACAGTCAAGCTCTTTTGGAAGGTCGCCGTCTTAGGAATCGTTTGGGGAGTGTTGGAAAGATATTGCAGAGTTTTTAAGGATAGTGAGGAAGATAGTGTTGTAGTTTAGGATAAGAGTCATTTGGGTAGCTATTTAGGTTTACCAACATAGCGTGTTTAGCAGTCTACTCTTTTCTGGGTTAGCTAGGAGATGGTCTCCTTTCTTATAGTCCAGCTTCTGTTTTCTTGTTTTGAGGGTAACTGTTCCACTAAACTTCGTAAATAGTTCTTATCATTAATATTCAAAAAAAAAATTAACTCTTTGTTTTCTTAGGGCGAGAATGAACATTTTATTGGGAGAATAGAATGATACCAAGCAAGAGAACATGCACAACACCAAAATGAAACAAAAACAAAAGAAGACAACTGAAAAAAAAAAAGCCATTCAAAGAGTCATCAAATAGAATGACGCCCATAACGAAGCCCAATACCTAATCCCATATATTATAAATGGGCAATTTACAAGAATGCCTCAACTTATTAAAAATGTCCTCCAACACACCACTTATTAAAACTGCCCTTTTATTAAAAATTAATGATTTATTAAAAGTCTCAATTACCCTCCCTTCTCACTCCTCACGAGGAAATAGAGAAAAAAATTAGGGTTTCTAATTTTTAAGATTGAATTATAATGGATAAAATAGTAAATGTGTAATTAGTATTTTAAACAATAGAATAAAAAATGAGCAATTTAAAAAAAAAAAAAAAAAAAGACCGCATTTTTAATAAGGGGTTGCATTCCTTATAGTTTTCTCATTATTAAAATGACACCCATAAAGAAGCCCAATACCCAATCCCATCCCAAATAGAATTTAAGTTTTATTCCATTCAAAGAGTCATCAAATACAAGCTACACAATACACTTTTTCAACACAAGAGAAGTAATCGAGCATCCAACAATGGAGTCTTAGTTGAGCGGTTATACCTATGGGAAATAACGAGATTTGAGACAAAGTTGTCTGAACATTTAATACACTCGAGAACTTGCAACTTGCATTGTTCTTAAGAATAAATAAGTGAAGACATCATTTTCTTGACCACATACTTCAGTCGAGTGTTACTTCTATTTTTTTTTTTTAAATGCCATACTCACGTTGCCTGGAAGGATTTTCAGCTTTTTGTAGTATATACTCCAGCTACTCTTATAGAAAAGTCAAGTATTTTTAGGACCAAGAAGAAAAGGATCCTAGAACACTAAGTAAAATAATAATAAAATCCTGAAAGAGAAATGTTGTGACCACTTAAATTTTTAAGTTATGAATTTTAGTTCTTCAATAATTCCATTTTTTTAAGCTTCATATTTCATTCGTTTAGTATATAATTGATTTAGTTGTTAAGAGACTGTTCTTTTGTTTTCCTATATGTCGTATCACTTATTTGTTGTACAGGCATAATCTTGATCAGCCGATCAAGTTAAACTACCCTAAAATAATTTCAAGACAATTTCTTTCACTCGGTCGTTCCCTAAAATCCTAACCTTATTTCAAAAACATTCAAAATACTACAACTAGATATTGAAAAATTATAGGGTTACTCTGAAATTTACAACTTATTTCATAAAGAGGCCTCCAATCAGCTGACAATGAGGCAAGATTCGTCTTGGTGGCTTCCTTGTTTCCAGAGGTGCCATATCGACCAGTATTTTCTAGACTTATTAGTAGAATAAATAATGATGATGACGGTAACAATGACGACGACGACGACAATAACGGCGATGACAAAGGCAGCAGCAATGACTAAATATAACAAAGAATGTAAAAAGGTAGTTACAAGACCCAATTGGTTTTTTTCTTTTTTTTTTTTTAAGATACAATTCATATTTCCTAAGCTAGTTTAGAGCTTTTATAAATTGTTGAGTCATTTTTGTCAAAATAACGTTCCACGCTGACTCAAAACTTCCTTTGACCCAAAATAACATTTTATTTCTTCTCTACAACTTTCTTCTTTTTCCCCCACTTTCTACTTTTATTTCTTATCTGCAATTAATTTTTTTCCCCTTTTTGAAAGGACAATTTCTTTTTTTTTTCTCTTTGATATTTGACAATGCAATAATTGTTCAATTTTGTTTTATTTTATTTCAATTTTAAACATGACCAAAAAAATATCTATGATAAAATAAGGGTCCACCATAAAAAAAAAAAAGGACAATAGAAGATTAAAAATTAAAATCAGCAAAGAAATCAAAGGGGAACCAAAAAAATACATACACGCTAAACAGACAAAGTGGATAATATTTGTTCAAGTTCAACAATCGAAATTTGGAGAATTTTCCTTCAAATGAGAAGAAAATAAACACCATTATCCACTTCTTTTTAAGATCAGATTTGATTCGTGAAAGAAAAACGTTTCAATCATCAAATTCTTAATCCATCATGATTAATCCTAATTAATTTTGATCGAACAAAATAAATCAAAACATCAAACCTAATTAACCAAGCAATCAAACGAAAATCCAACAACATAATTAAAGGGAGAAGAAAAAAGAACAAAGAAAAAAGAAAAACGTCGTACGATTTTGAAAGTTGAGAGGGACTCACAGAGATGACAAGGAGGGCGCGGAGAGGGCTACCCCTGCGAGTCCAGAGAAGAACATGCCTGGCGGTGTTTCTAGAAGCTTCTGGAAGCAGAGGACCGTTCTCGGCGACGGAGGCCTTGATCCGCTGCAGCAGCGGATCACCGGCAGCGTCGCTGCTTTCGTCGGGGAAGAGAATCTCGGAGATCAGACGGTGGACGACGCTGTTGAGAGTCTCGTCGTCCCGTCGGTGGGCCCGATTGGCGCCGGTGTTGTTGGGCTTGTTATCTTCCATTGTTTTCTTTTTTTGTTTTTTTTGCAAATGACAGAAATGACTGTCAGGTTTTTTTTTTTTTTCCTCTTCTTATATTGTTGTTCTAGCAAGGAAAGAGAGCTCTTCACTGGTTTTTATTTTTTTATTTTTTTTTTTTGGTTCCAAAAGCTGAAAAGTGATTAGAGTCGGTTAGAGCTACGTTTGGGTTAAAAAATAGTATAAAATTTTTATAAAATATAATAAAAATAAAAATTTTTATAATATAGGATTTTTATATGCTTTCATTTTAAATAAAAAATGGATTCTATCCAATTGTGTTAAAAAAATCAAATCAATTTTCAGAGAGGGAGTGGAGAAAAGGAGGAGAGATGCACGTCATGTGACAACTATATATTAATAAATCATGTGATTTATGAGTGCATGTCGACTGCTTACTCTGTTTTTGGATGATAACATTCGAGTGTGGGTCCTACTTAGAGATGACCAGTGGACAGCACTTCAGTGACGGTGACACGAAAGTCCAATAATCCATAAGCTGGACCATTTCCGCATCTGATCTGACTATAAATAAGGAGATATTTTGAAACTTTGGCCCTGAAAGGTTGAATCCCGGCGACACGTTTTACTAACAATGAATAAAATAAATAAAAATGAGACGGGAAACATGGAATTGTTGAAAAACCTTTTTCAGCCCGAGCTCCTGTGAGGTGACCGGGCTGTAAGCCGCTCGGGCTGAATGGCAGTTCTGGACAGAGTTGTGAAGATCGTTGCTTCATTAATTAGACCTTGAAGTACAGATGGAAAGAAGCATGTGCCTATCACATGTCCTCCTCAATGGCTAGTTTAGTAAAATCACTAGCGGAACCCGCGTATTACTACGGAGGATATTTGTGTTATAAAAAAATTTAAAAATATTAACAGTATAAAATTAGTTTATATGTACAAACATATATATATTGATATAATATTGTATTCAAAAGATTTTTACAATGTTTTATAGCTTTTATTTTCCTCTACTCTTTGGTTATTCCTCAGTGTAAAATAGGAATATAAAAAAATTAATAACAATAATTATTAAGAAAGTTAAAAATGGGATTATTTGTACTATAAATTAAAAGATTTAAAAGTAATTATATTATCTGATCATTAGACGTTTTCTTGTTTGTTCAATTGATTTTGTTTTTAACTGAAATAGTAAAAGATTGTTAATAAATACATTTAGAATAATAAATATTGATTTTTAAAGATATTTAATATAAACTAGTAAATATGTTTTACCTTGTGGTCAATCTTTTTGGGCCTAATGTTTTACTTACTGTTGATCTGCTTTATGAGTTTAGTGTTTTGTCATAGTTTCAAATAAGTGTAAATCAAGTTTAGAGTATGATTTTTTTTAGTATTGATACTATGTTTTTTTCTTTCATGGCTATATATATTTAAGGTATTTTACATTCCATTACATTTTTTATGTGGCTATGATGATTATATGCTTTTTACACATCGAGCTTTATATAGTTTGTCCAAATATTGTCGTGAAACATCAACCATCAAAAGAGATGGCCAAAGTCAAAACCAAAGATGCAAGAGAGAGCAAGAGGCAAGGAAAAAAGAACGGCGCAACAACAAAACCATAAAAGAGAATGAAAAGAGGAATATGAAGATTAGGGCTTTTTTAGCATCAAATGACAAAGAATCTAGGAACAAAGAGGCATGGAAGAAGCAATAAAAATAAAGACAAGACGGTAATATATTAAAATAAAAGTTCAAAAACTACCAAGCAGAAAAGAATGGAATACAAATCAGTTTCTGTAAAATGCTTAAAAATATAATCAATTAATGAATTTTGACTGTGGGAATAAGGAGAAAGAAAAAAAAAAGACAAAATAAACAAAAGGTAGGAGAAGCTGAATGTAACGCCCCTCACGGACATCACAATAATCATTACTTTTACCGTTATAATCATAATTTAGCGATAAACAATTCAAATAAAATACTTATACTTAAACAAATATCCCAGAAAAAACATACATAATTTTTTTCGATTAGCCTAACGAAACACCTATAGTGTTCAGTTAATCAATCACCTGTAGAAACGGCTAGTTTACAATACAATCATTTACTAAATTATAGATACATAAAACTTTAAACAATGTTTAAGTTTCAAAAGAAAAATACTTATATGTCCAAATAATTTAACCACATCAAAATAAAGAAACATAGCATAGTCCTCAAGAAACCACAAGTAAAGAAATATTAAACATTCTCAACAGTCTATAGAAAATTAAATCGAGTCAACATCAGTGCAGAAAATAAATATAAAATTAATAATAAAATCGTTGTTCAAGTAATTAAATTTTTTTTTGGGCATGATTCCATTTTCAATCCAACATAGCGCATACACCCATCTCCGTCTTCCACATATTCCATATGCCTTTTACTTTTGTCTGCAACATGATATAAAACTAAATAAACATATGCTTAGTAAGTGCACTTTCTTATCTCACAACATAAAACATTCCATAAAAAAATCATTACATAATATCGTAATCATAATCGTAGTAGTGCACGAGGCACAAGTTTATATAGAACATATCTTTTCGTTTGAACTTTCATATTAAAACATCATTCATTTTATCTTTAGTCGCCCAAGCGTTGCACCATAAACATAAACATCATAGGCGTGCTGTTATGAAAGGAGTGAGGTAGCTAGTCTCAAACTAAATATGACAAGTCCAACCTTTGGAATATCATAAACATAAACATAAAGTGTGTAACACTTAATTAAGTGATACATATATATATATATAAGCTTTCTTTGAAAACTGTCATAAACCAATAAAAAAACATAAACATAAAAACATCCTTAGGAAAATTTATCGCAAAAAGGTCTTGAAATAAGAACATTAAATCACAAACCTTTACTTATAAAACATTGCTTAGCATTTTCATAAATTTTATCATGTTGCAGGTGAAAATGTACTTACTTGTCTCGCTTGCTTACTAAACCTTAACTTGGGTGACGTTGTTGCAGTGCTCGATGTACTTGTCCTTTTGGAGTGTTCATGTCAGTCGTTCATATAATACATAAAATTAATATTCCTCTTCATAATGTCATTGACTGCTATTTTACATTATCATATATCATTCTTAAAAAAAAAAAGCATCTTTGAGTTACAAACATGCACTTAAAGTCAAGAAACATAAAGATAGAAAACTTGACCTTTAATCACTTAGAGAAACTAATCTCAAGTTACAAACATGAATAAAGTGTAAAAATTATTGCATAACATAGCTAACATATATAAATATCACTCAAATTTTCTTCTCTTGAAGATATTAATTCAAAATATCTTTTTTTAATTTTTTAAAACATTCAAGTAAATCTGCCAATAATAAAAATTGCCTGACCTTTAAGGATTCATAACTCTATATCTTTCAATTCACTGTTAATTAGAGCACCAAAATTTGCAGGAATAAAACTAACATATATATATGTATATATATATATATATAAAGTCTAGATTTTCTTTAGAATAAAAATTTCCTTTGATAATTAAAATAAACCACCTATTCAATACCATAAAATCTACTAGCAAAGTCTACGCAATGAGCAGTTCTAATTAAAAGTTATGTATTAAATTATTTATGCCATAAAATAATCTATAAAAATTACTACATATAATAGACACATAAGATTATAACATATCCAAAATTTAGTTTCAAATAAATTCGGAGTAGTTCAAAACAGACGATTGAATTCAGAGTTAATATTAACATCAGACATACTAGACAGCAAACATGTTCCATTCAAACTTTTTATAAAATCAAATACATATGATTTGCTTCTAAAATTTTTATATGACATGGTTAACATATAAATATCTCATATTGTCATTGAACATCACCTTATCATGTAATAACATCAAGAAGCACAAAATCACAATTTATAAACCTAGGGCAAAATTCTCAAAAGTAGGCAGAATGACCTTTATGCACTTAAAAATTCATAATAATTTCATCTTAACACCAAATTAGTTGAAACCAGTGGCATTAAAAACTAGGCTCAGAAACAAAGAATTTGATATTTTACATGCCTATTTTGACAATAATTTGCATGAAGAAAAAGTCCTCGAAATTCAGTCTAAATTTTGTGTTCGTGTAAAACTGCACATCTTTCAGGGTTAGTTTCAAAAAATCATAACTATTTAATACGACCGCTGTCAGATATTTGTATGAAAAGTAGGGACCGCTGTCAAATGTTTGTATGAAAAGTAGGCATAAGGCATCAAAAAAACTCAATACCAATCTATAACCTAGTAAAACCTCAATTCAAATTGTAAACATATAATTAACACGATGATAATTGATAATAAAATATACCTATAAAGATCTACATAACAAAAATACGAAAATTTATGATATCTCCAATATAGGGTTTAATGAAAAGTTAATCAAAACAACCAAGTTATCAACTCTTTTCAATCACCAATGGACATGAAACACATACAATAAAAGAATCCATGTGATGATAGTAATAATTCTAAGACTAACACAATACACCAAAACATCAAATAAACATTTTAAATAATTGATACACTTACCAAGATGAATGAAATTAGGAAGATAAGAATTTTTGTTAAAGCCAAAGAAAACTAAGCATAAAGTTAATCAATAGGGAAAGAATAAAGTGCGAGTCTAAGGTTACTATTAGGAGGCCTTTATATAGATTTTATGTGTGGACTAAAACCCTAAAAAGCTTTTTTCTCACGTAAAATCTCTTTTTTTTTTCTTTTCTTTTGCACAGCAACTTGCCGTTTTTCTCTTATTTACTCTTAACGTATATATATAAAATATTATAATTCTTTTTTTCCTCTCCATGGCAAACTCCATTTCTTTTAAACATAAACGTATATTTATACTTAACATATAATATAATATAATATGTATAATCGTATAATTTGCTTTAAATTATAATATAATATGATTTTATTGATATATATAATAATATAATATAAATATAATTTAATTTAATTTAATTTAATTATAATATATAATTATTTATATACAACAATAATATTTACTCTATGACTCAAAAAATATTAATTTAAACATTATTCTTTTAGATACTTTATATTATCTAATTTCTTAATACCTTTAAAAAAAGTACTACATATGTAGTTATAATGGCATCATTAATATTATAAAATAAGAAAATATACAACAAAATTCATGTCATCATCAATAATATAACTCTAGGCATACATAACCCTATAACATTTTAAAATATAAATTTAGAGCAATTGGAAACTCTTAAAAAAAAACAATAAATAGTTTAAGCTTATTATCACTTTTGATATGAACATCTCAAACACATCGATTCCATATGGCCATCACCTCTTAACATAAATAATAATAGCACTAAAATATCTCATTCTAACGTTAAATTAATATAAGTGTCCATAAAAAAAAAGGCGGGCGTTACACTAAATACAACATCTAAATTTTTTTTCCCTATACAAAAGGAATAAAAGATCTAAGGACAACAACTAGACAAGAAAAAATAGAGAGGAAAAAAAAATATAAGATTGCAATATAATACCATGTAAAAATTGTAATTTTAAACAATATTAAATAGTATTATGTTTTACAAAGAGAAAAATCAAAGGAAAAAACTAATAATTAACAAAACTAAGAGCAGAGGAAAATAAATATGGATGCGAAAAAATAAAATATGAAGATAATAATAATTTTATATAAGAACTATAAAGAATGGCTAAACAACAAAAATATAAAAGGAAATAAAGAGAGGAGCTAAAGATAGTTTTTTTCTTCTTTTTTTTTTTTTTTTGCATAAAATGATAAAGAAATGAGAACAAAGAAAAAAGGAAGAAAGAATAAATTAAAGGCAGAGGTGCAATATAACACAACAAGGGCAAAAATGACTACGAAGCTATTGTCCATAACAAAAATAGAGGAGACAAATAAGAACAAAGCGGATGGAACACACCACAAAGCTGAAAGGGATAAATACTTTAAAATGTCTTTTATAGCTACCTAAAAAGTGTTTTTGTAAAGATAAATACACTAATGGCAACCACGAGATGACAAAGAAGCTCGGAACAAAGAGGAAAAGAAAAAGCAATAAAAAAGATAAGATGGTAATATAACAAAGCAAGAGGTAATATGACCAGAAAACCCCTGGCACAACAAAGCTTGGAGAAGGCAAATATGGGCAAAAACACACCAAGAAAATAAAATGACCAAGAACCCGCCACAAGAACCAAAAACAAAAGACAAAACTAATAGCAAAACGGGCAAAACACTACACAAACTATAATGAAATTTGCCACTTCTTTAGTATATATAATAATGTGGAATATTTACTTGAATCGGGCTCGGTTAGAGTTGTAAATATAAGTCGAGTCTGATCCGATTTGTATGATGATATAGATTAGGTTGGGTGTCAATTCCTAACCTTCATATGGCCTATCAAGTTATAGTCTCAGATTCAATTGTATGTTTCCTTTCCTCAATTAGGTGGCACTATTTATTGGCATCACAATTGGGTAGATTTAGGATAAGGTATAGGGTAGCCTTATCACTAACTCATCCCACCAATGGGGAGATGGGAGATATGCAATTGTTGAAGAGATAGTTGTTGTGTTAATTAGTTGTTAAGATATAATGGAAAGAAGAATGTGCTCATCATGCCACTATATGTCCCTCTTAATGTCTATTTTGGTAGGGTCCGACTAGAGTTGTAAATATAAGCAAGGCCAAACAGAGCTTCCCTTACTCATTTTTTAGGCTTGGTGTAGGGCTCAATCCAACTCGTTTAACAACATGGATCGGGCCGAGCATAAGTTTCTAGCCCACATAGCTTTTAAATAAGTAAAAATTACATAATCCGTCCATTTTTTAATGAGTGAATTAATATTTCTTTTCATTATGCAAATATTACTTATATGTCTCTTTTTAAAATTTCATATATTTAGAACCTTAAAATACCTTCTAACTAAATATTATTGTGTATTTAAATTTTTATAACAATTTTTCTTATTTTTTGAATAGTTAAATTAGGGAAAAAATATACACATATATTTTTTATTTTAACATATTACATTAATGCATTATCATTATCACTTGAAGGCTTAAAAAATGAAATGAATATCATTGAATATCATTATCATTATGTATCATTAACTTAATAATATAACAATTATATAACCTACAAGATACATAAAAAGCCTTAATAAATAATATATCATTAATTTAATTACATATAAAAAAGAAAATATCATTCACTTGAAGTCTTAAGAAATAAATGCCATTACATATCATTAACTAATGATATATCAATTATATAACCAGTAAGACACATAAAAAGACTTAATAATACTGCGTCATTAATTTAATTACAACACCCTAATTTCAGTTTGTCAGCAAAATGATATCATTAATTTAATTGCAACACCTTAATTTCAATTTATCGGTAAATCCAACTTGTTGATAAAAAAAATTCCATCTTTTTAGGGAATTTTAAAATTATTATTTTAGATACTAATTTGAATTTAAGCAATAAACACCCTACTTCTAGGGTTTTTTTTAATTTAATAATATCATAATCCGTTTGAAATCTTAAAACTAATAATATCATTATTATGGTCATTAGTGTTTTTATACATATGCATTGGGACATATAAAAAATATTATGAACTGCAGACATATTTTAATTCTACAAATAAAAAAAGACCACATGTCTCATTAACCATTTAAATAATAATATTACTTATAAAACAGAGATATTTATATTATATGCCAGTCATTTTATAATTTGATTAATTTATACCACATGTTTAAAAACTATTTAAAAATATTCCATAGTGACATAAGTAATATTTTATATATTGACGAAAATACCGATAAATTAAACCTAGTTTTTTTTTATTTCTTTCTCTTTCTCTCTTTGGATATTAGCGAGTATATTAAAGTATTTTAGATATTTCTAATATAAGTGATGATGTGATTGTGGCATTCTCTATAAATAATTTTTTTTTTCATAACATAAGTCAATCTAAGCTTAAATTTGTGGTATTTTTGTAAAAGGCTGTAACGCCCGCTGTTTTCTTCTATAGACACTTATGTTAATTTAACGTTAGAATATGATATTTTAGTGCTATTATTATTTATGTTAAGTAAATTAATATTTTATTTAGTAATGTCGCAGGTGACAGCATGTGGGATCGATGTGCTTGGGATGTTCATGTCAAAAGTGATGATAAGCTTAAAGTATTTATTTATTTTTTATGGCTTTCAATTTGCTCTAAATTTATAATCTTTATAATGCTCTAGGGTTATGTATGCCTACAGCTATATTTTTTTTATGATGACATGAATGTTGTTGCATGTTTTCTTATTTTCATAACATTTATGATGCTATGATAATTACATATGTAGTATTTTTATTATAATGGCATTAAGTAATTGGATAATATAAAATGTCCAAGAGAATAATGTGAAAATTAATATTTTTTTTGGGTTATAGAAGTAAATATTTTTGTTATATATAAGTAATTATATATTATAATTATTTTATATTATATTATAATATTATATTATATTATAAGTTTATATTATATTACATTCTTATATTATATTCTATTATACTACATGTTAAATATATGATATATATTTATATTATCTTATATTATATTTTATATTAAAGTATATATATATATATATATATATATATATAAGGATTTCGTTTATAAGAAAAGAGAATGGAAACGGCAGATTGCCGTAGAGAAAGAAAAGAAAGGAAAAAAAAAAGGAAAATGGAATTAGATTAGGATTAGGATTAGGATTAGGGTTTTCTATACTTATTTAATCCCTTCTCTCTCATAAACCTATAAATATATCTCTGAGCCACTAAAGTCTTCATTCTCTAAATTTTTAGCCAAAGAAAATTCTCTCTCTCTCTCAAAACTTTTCTTAGACACTTTCTCCTTCTTCTCCACGTTTTCTTCCTCTCTCTCCCTTATTTTTCTACAAACAATTGAATCAAATATTAGGTTTTCACTTAGATAATTCAAGAGAATTAAGAAGAATCATTTTGGAGGTAAGAAACTCATTCTAGACTATTGCTGAAATTTTGTTTTTTTTGTAATCTGACCCTTATAACTTTGTCTAAGAATTTCCGTTTGTTCTGAAATTTTAGTATGATGTTTATGTATGTGTTATGTGATATTCCTCAAAATTTCACTTTATTTGGAATTTTCTATGCTGAGATATTAAATTTTTATTCTCTGCCACTCATGATCAAACTGTTGCTGATTGGTATTTTGCACAAAAGTATAGTCCATGTTTAAGGGACAAACGACCTTTGATTTGAATAAAATTTTACGGAGATATTCATGCATATGTTAAGTTATGATCTGAAAAATTTTGTGGTTATTTGATGAATATTTTATGAGTTCTTGAATTTTCTTTAAGATATGTTTTATGGCTGTCTATTCAGTAAATTCGGTACTTCTTGTGTTTATGTGACCTATTTGTATAGCTAAACAAATTTATTTGCTAATGAGACTTTTGTGGTACTATATATATATATGTTATTAGGTTGTCTTAAAAAATTTAGGGTTAAAGTAATTTTATTTTTAATTATTGAATTTTTGATGCCTTAAGTCTACTTTTCATACTAACACCTGATAGCTGTTGAATTTTAGTAATTTTTTATTCTATATTAGCACTATGTATATTTTTCTTATATTTTTCCCAAATATTAGACATCTTAAGCTTTTGTTTGGTTTTTGAATAGCTTGAATCGGAGTTCTCATTAAATAGTTATGATTTTTTAAAATTGACCTTAAAAGCTGTATAGTTTTAAACAGACCCGAAATTTAGATTAAATTTCGAGGACTTTTTCTTCATGAAAATTATTGTCAAAATATGTGTGTAATATAGGAAATTCTTTGTTTTTGAGTCTAGTTTCTAATACCACTGGATTTGACTGATTTGGAGTTAAGATGAAATTATTATGAATTTTTAAGTGAATAAAGGTCATTCTGCCTACTTTCTGGAATTATGCCCTAGGTTCATAAATTGTAATTTTGTGCTTCTTGATATTATTACGTGATAAGGTGATGTTTAATGATAGAATGAGATGTTTATATATTGCTAATAGTATTGCTAGTGACTTATGGTCAATATGAATGTTTGACATGAACCCTCCAAAAGGTGAGCACACCGAGAACCGTAGCGACGTCACCCAAGTTAAGGTTTAGTAAGCAAGCAAGACAAGTAAGTACATTCTCACCTGCAACATGATAAAAGTTTACCAAAAATTTTTGAGAACATGTTTTATGAAAATTTTTAAGTTTGTTTTTACATGTTGTTTTCTCATGAAAACTCTTGTTGCAACAAGAAAGTTTAACAAATGTTTCAATGATGAGGTATGTTAAAAGTATATCTATATATATGTATCACTTAATTAAGTGTTGCACACTCTATATTTATGTTTATGTTTATGATGTCTTGAAGGTTGGACTTGTCATGTTTGGTTTGGGATTAGCTACCCCTCTCCTCTTATGACGGTGCGCCTATGATGATAATGTTTATGGTGCAACACTTGGGCCTCAAAGATAAAATGAATGAAGTTTTAATATGGGTAATGATAATGAAAGATTTGTTCTATATGAAACTGTGCCAAGTGCACTATTATGTTAATGATGATTATGATTATGATGTTTCATAAAATGTTTTATGATGTGAGATAGGAAAGTGTACTTACTAAGTTTTTGCTTACTTAGTTTATAATCATGTTGCAGATAAAGGTAAGAGGACCATGGAATAGGTGAAGGGCGAGGACGGACGTGTGGGCTATGAACGATGGATCGAAAATGGAAAAATGCCAAGAAAGAAATTTTTTTTAAACTATGTTTTTATTTCTTTGAATACTTAAATTTCTGTGCTATTAAGTAAAAAGACTTGTTTTACGTTTATTTTGATTTTTCAAAAGTTTAGTCTACTAAACTGTTTAAACCGATTTTAAAGTTTGTTTTGAAATTTTATTTGAATTATGGATTTGTTAATTTGGCATTGATAAACTATGAAAAAAAAAAAGATTTGAAATATTTGGAATATATTTTTTTTTAAAAAAATTTGTATGCATGGATCCTGGGATATGTTTATCAAATTGTGTTTAAATTTAAATAGTTTATCTTATAAATAATGATAAGAAGGATGAAAGTAATGATTATTGTGACGTCCGTAAGGGGATGTTACAAAAGCTCTATCAAACATGTACAGGACTAGCCTTGCTCAGATATGGCTTATCAAGTTATAGGGACAGGCTGGGCCATATATTTTCTTTGCTAAATCATGTGGCTTTTATTTAATAGAATTATAATTTGGTGCATTTAAAATAGGGTAGCCTTATTGCCAACCCACCCTATGAATAAAAATAAGAGAGATATAAGTCTGTTAAAATTAGTAGGCAGGGAGGAAGCAAGTTTTCCCTTTCACTAGTTGGAAATGCTCATAGATATCATGTTTATCCATAGAAAAAAAAAACAGCTAATTCAACAGCTAAAATAGTAGTTCCTAATAAGATTTTAAATAATGATGATGATAGTGGCGATGATGATAATGATAATGTTAACGTTAATGACAATGATAATAATAGTAATTTTTTCACATGATATTTATATCATAACATTATACTGGAAGTAATCCACTGTATTACTCTATTAGCTTGTGACAAGACCATTGCTAGAGACAGACAACAAAATAAATAACTTACAAGAATGCCCCTTAAATATACCATCTTATTAAAAATGTCATCCAATAAACGCCCTTTTATTAGAAATTGACGATTTATTAAAAGGCCGAGTTACCTTTCCTCCTACTTACTTATGCAGGATGCTAAAATGGAACCTACGAGGTTCCGTTCTAAAAACCCCCGAAACTTGTCAGACTCCATCGTGGAACCCCTAAGGTGCCATTGTGGAACCTGCCTGAACACATCTCTAGCATGCTAGATTATAACCTGGCAGACCAGATTCCAACATATTTTTTTAAACAAAAAAACACTAACCACCTCCGATCTCCTACGCTGTTCTAGGTTGTAACCTATCAGGTTTCAACTTAGAACCTGCCAGAATCCAACTTAAAAGCTATAAGGTTCTAACTTTTTTTTTTTTTTGAAACAACTAAGCAGCAATCACCTCTGGTCACTGGCGCGGGTGCTGGGTTGTAACTTGTCAGGTTTCAACTTGAAACCTATTAGATTTCAATACATATTTTAACCTATCAGATTACGTCTAAGAACCCACCATATTGCATCCAAATAATCACCAAAACTACAAGATTTCGTCTCTAAACTCGTCGAAACCAGCCAAATTTTGTCTCAAATCCTGTCAAGTTCCAAATATAAAAAAAGGAGAGTAAATCAAGCAAGAACTACAAATCTCATATCTAATTCTAAGCTCAAACCACATCATATAATCTATTGATGATACACCAAATTGATCCAACTAAACTGAAATGCACCAAATTCAAATCCGCCAACCAAAAAAGCTATTATGCACATATAAATTGTCTTTAATATAGCAGGAACATCACTTTGGCCTCTCAAAATTTCATACCAACAATTTCATTAACCAACTCCCCCAAAACAAGGCCATAGAAGATTCCAACATTACATGCATCACTAAATCACCTATGATTTCAACAAAAAAATTTTCAGCAACAAAACACAATAATACCATGCCATATTTCATTTAACTCATAGGAAGTTTAGAAGGGTGGTGGAAACCGTTGATTAAGACTATTTTTTACTGTAGCATGTGAGAGCTTTATATTGTAGTGATTTTTTTTATTGTTATTGTAACATGTGAGAGCTTTACACTGTTTATAACTGAAAAAGTACCCGATAAGAAACAATGATAATAAATGAAATAATTTGATTATTAGATTTTCAACGACATTCATATTTTCAGTTGGGTGTACCGTCGTTGGCTAGTTCAGAGAGGGTGTGGGCGGCTTTCTTAGCGGTGGCGCAGTCAAAATTTACTATAGCGGAGGAGGTCGCTGTGGTGGACGAAGAAAAACTAGTGCAATGCTTCAGAGAGAGGACGATCCATGACAAGAGAATGGCGCTGTCATAGTCCTTAAACGACAAATTCGTGACAGATCGCTACGAGAGATCGATAGCGACGGATAGGACGATCTGTCACTAGAGCTTTAAGTTTCAATCGCAACAGCAGAAATCAGAAAGAGGAGAGAACTACTGCGATGAAGAGGATACCTTCGTCCTCCGTCGATGAAGGAGCGTCGCGGTTCACGGATGACAATGACTAAAAGCCTTACTCGGATTGCGAATTCTTAGATCCTCTTGGATCACGACTGAGCTCCCATTACCGGACGACTTTGCGGCGGTGATTAGGGAGTACTAAGAAAGAGAGAAAGAGAGTCGCCGGAGAGAAGAGAGACTCCAAGGAGATGAGATGATGGAAAAAGGAAGAAGGAGAGAGAGATCTGGTAGAGAGAAAAAGAGAAGTCAGTTTAGAGAGAGGAGAGAGAGAGCTTTTTTGTCAGATGTGGATTTGTAAATAGAAAGAAAGGAGACATTTTTCTATGTATTTTTCTTCAACAAAATTTGGGATTACCTATGTTTGCCTAGTCGGTGAATGTTGATTCCAGTGACGTAATCAAATAGAGCTTCAATAGTACAATAGTAGTCTAGTACATTTTCTAGGTGACTGACACTAGTAACTGATGAAGTATAATCCATAAGCACTTTTATGTTGACCTTTGACAAGTGATGTGGAGTGAGAGAATTCCCACCCCTACTGTATAATTCTCAATCCCCCTGTTCCGTAGGAACTTGGTATAATCCAATCTTATTATAATCGTTGTTTATATATAAGGATGAAAATATCAACATAAACCAAAACATTGACACTTAAATTTTATAAAAATATCAATAAAAATATTAATATCAGTGAAAATTAGTCTAAAAAATGAAAAATTATCTTAAACTATTTTATTTTTAAATGAGACTTTAACAAACTTTAAAATTGTTAATAATGTATAGTTTAAATTTCAACAAAATTACTAAGTATGTGATAATCATAAATCGCAAAAAGTTATCATAATACGATAAATAATAATCATACAATCCCAAATTAAATAAATTATTTAAAAGTCAACTAATACAAGTACTTTATATCTATAATTTTATACAAGATAAAAAAATATCAATACCAAAAAGAGCTTCCAGGATGTTCAAGAAGCTTCTAAAAAAAGAATAAAGCTGATAAAGTTACAGAAAAATAAGAAATAATACAAAAGAAACGTTAGAGCTTGATATCGAAAGAAGTTAGAGGTCTTTCTTGATTGCCAGTGACTCTAAGATTAGAGTTGATATTTTGAATCATATGTCTCAGTACATTGAATAAATTAAAAATTAAATTTATAACATTGAAACGTGAATTCATAAAAGACTACATTAAAAAAATGAATAAAAATAACTTCAATTTTATACTTAAAAGTAACTTAAAAAATTATATATAAATTTCATATATTTTGCCTATATTTTTACAAAAATTTCCATTGATTTTAGAGGATTGTTAAAAAACCATGTGTTTACGCAATCTTTAGTATATCTTTTGAGAGTTCTATATATTTTTTTTTCCCTTGAGAATTTTGTTTTAGTTTACTGGTAGTTATTATTGTCAATAAGGGGTGTTTTCTTGTAGTTTGAGGCTGTGTGATCAAAAGCAAGACGGAAAAAAAAAAATAAAGAAAGAAACGAGGAATGCCCCTTTGAAACATGTAAGAATTCTTCTCCTCTAGTACTATGTAACGCCTCAACCTCCTCCATAGGACCCACCTGACGGGACTCCCTACATAGTCAAGTTTTATGCTTATTACTCATACGTACTGTCCCCTTTGGGTACCTATTAGCCCTTAGGGATTTATTTGTGTCCCACAACACTTGAACCCAAAATCTCCCTGTTGATAAAGTTCTTAAGTGAATTATTAGTAACATTGACTTAAGAACTTTATAAAGAGGGAGATTTTGGATTCAAGTGTTGTGGAACACGAAGAAATCCCTGAGGGCCAGTAAATGCCCAAAAGGGATAGTATGTATAAGTAATGAATATAAAACTTGACTATGCCAGAGATCCCACTAGATGGGCCCCATAAGGGTTGAGGCGTTACATACTACTAGAAGAGAAGAATTCTTACATGCCTTAAAGGGGCATTGCTCTTTTCTTTTCCTTTTTTTTTTTCCTTGCTTTTTATCACACAGCCTCAAACTACAAGAAAACATGACCCTTTATTAACAATAGGTTCTACCAATAAACTAAAACAAAATCCTCAAGGGAAAAAAATATATGTATAGATAAGATATACTAAAGATTGAGTAAACACATGGTTTTTTTAAACAATCCTCTAAATCGATGAAAATATTTTATTGACAAAAATCAAGAATCTTAAAACACAAAAGTCACATAAAACACCGTAAATAAACAATTCTAGAGAACTGAAAATACAACATAACACTAAACAAAAGAAAGCGAACATTCCAATAAATCAGGGTAAAAATACCACTTTTACAAACCAGAAGAAAAAAGCCTAAGCAATATTAATGTTGTCAAAGCCTCTAATAGTGAGTTAATGAAAGATCATCAATAGTAGTAGGAGACCCCAGAGGCACGCGACAAAGCCAAAGCACCGCCTAAATAGTATCGTGTGGGAGTCACACGCCACCACTCTTGTCGCCATGTCATGACACTCCCACAGCCACAAAAGCCCCCATTGTTCTAATCGAAGCCTCAAAGATCTTAGCTTACGAACATTAAATGCATCGAGGATAAGGATTGAAAAATCAATATTTCTATCTATATTTTTATTGACATTTGTATTTTGAAATACTAATTTACAAATAGAAGTATCGTATTTTTTCCTCAAAATATTTAGAAATTTTCAAGTAAATTTCTACAGATATCGATGTTTTGATGGAAATATCTAGCTCTGTGAAAACTGTAGTGTAAAATGACAAAAAATTCATAAATTTTATGAAAATTTCCATAGAAATATAGGAAAAAAATGGACAAAATATCTTAATTTTATATATAATTTTTAAATTATTTTGAAATATAAAATTTTAGTTATTTTTGTTCACTTTTTTAATAGCCTTTTATAATTTATTTTTTAATGTTATAAATCCAATTTTTAATTTATTCCATGCATTGGGACATGTGATTCAAACTATCGACTCCAATCTTAGAGTTATTAACAATCACGATAAATCTCTAATTTTTTTCGATATCAACCTCTAAAGCTTCTTTTGTATTATTAATTTTTTCTCTGTAACTTTACCAGTTTTATTCTTTTTTTCTAGAAGCTCCTTGAACCTCTTAGAAGCTCTTTTTGTTATTAATTTTTTTATCTTGTATGAAACTGTAGATATAAAATACTTATATTAGTTGGCTATTAACTAATTTAGTTAATTTGAGATCGTATAATTATTATTTATTATATTATGATAACTTATTGCCATTTCTATTTATTACATGTTTAGCAATTTGGTTAAAAGTTTATTTAAACTATGTATTATTAACAATTTTAAAGCTTTTTAAAGTCTTATTTAAAAATAAAATAATTTAAGATTATTTTTTATTTTTTATGTTAATTTTTATCAATATTAATATTTTTGTAAAATTTAAATACTAATATTTTTATAATATTGATATTTTCATCTTTGATCGAGATTGACGCTCTAAACTTCTTCAACCCTTTATCAATCGATCAGGTCTGTTGCTGCAAGCCTACAGCATTACCACAACCAAGAAACCCACAACCCGATAAGCTTGAGGGCAGGATTTTAGTGCCAGGATCTTGGCGACGTATCTGGAGATAGCATCAGAGGGCTTATCGAACTTCATCCCTAAAAGTGCTCTGTCTCAGTGTTGAGATTATCAACGCTCGCAGCTAATGTTCTGACATAAAAGGGGCATCCCTATATAGTACCCTAGATACTAACTTTGCCAGCTCGACTGTCCTTTCCTTGATGAATTTCGCTAGTTACACCTTATCTCATGATGATGAAATCAGCAGGTAAATCTTAGTGTAACTCTATGTGTAAATCTTTTATTGGCTCGAAGAAAACAGAATTCCAAATGTAATTCTATATAACCAGTTACTGTCCATAGTCATTTGATGATACAGTATACTACTTCACAACATTTATAACTAACTTGTCGTTCACTAACTTTAAAAAAAAAAAAAAAGGTGACTAAGGTTGTCATCTAATACGGACAATGCTTGAGGGTCGATAAATAGGATTGATTTCGTAAGCGTCCACATGTGGACTTCATGTAAATTTGCCCTCGTATTTTTAAAGGTGGAGCATTGCACTCTCTTACGTACACCATAAAATCATACAATTAAACCACCCCTTTTATCCAATTTCGTCTCCAATACCAACAATAGGCGAATGCCGTTAGACAAACTATATATAATGAATGCCTCCTCATGTTTTTTTAAA
Organism: Artocarpus hirsutus; assembly: GCA_946598075.1. Classification (NCBI taxonomy): domain Eukaryota; kingdom Viridiplantae; phylum Streptophyta; class Magnoliopsida; order Rosales; family Moraceae; genus Artocarpus; species Artocarpus hirsutus. The sequence goes on along the minus strand of CAMOHE010046354.1, from coordinate 9,443 downwards.
TGGTCATTGCAGATGAAAGTGTCAAAAACATCCTTCCTTCCATATATGTCTATAAAACTAACAAATGACTAACATGACATAATCAAAATAGTTTAATGAAGGGTGATTTAGAACAATTGACTTCAATATATTCTTTTAAACCCCAATTAAAGTTGTAGAAGAAGAAAATTAATATGCGGCAAAATTCATTAAAAACTTTCCAAAATAAAATTTTCAATTGAAAAAGAACTACTACAACTCCCCCTCCCGAACCGAAATTTGAACATGCTCAAGGCAATTTTATCAAATCACCCAGCCATTTCACTGATTTATAGACAAATTTGGATGGAAGAAATATTTTGAACATTGTCATGTAGTTGAACGGTTGCAATGATGGCTTTTTAAAAATTATGTGACAAAGTTAAATATAGAAGATTAATAGTACGATTAAGGTCTTTATAAAATTATAGTAAGCGTTAGATCATCTTTATTTTGAACTACTTTACACTTGTTAAAAAATGGGTGTTTTGGAGGGTTTCATGCACTTAAAAGATTGCAATGACCCTTTTTTAAAAATTAAGAGCAAATTACATTAGATCCGCACAGTTTATATGGTTATAATCGATTGAAAAATGTTGTACATATAGACCGATTGGGCTAAATAGTACTGCTCTAATCAATTTGATTTATGCCTGAATGTACATGAGATATTATACGACGTGATAAAAGTCCAAGTAACATGCTGGCAAACGAAAATGAATAAGGTAACATGTATGTCTAAATAGTAGTTTGCACTACATAAAATGTCCACAATTACATTTTATAGAAAACTGTCTAAAAACCTCATATGTTGTGAAGATTTGTCTCTAATTTCAAGTGGTTATTACGGCTAGTAGCAGGTATAAGGGGTTTAATCCTGTGGTGTAATGCTCAAGACTGCAGCGTGTGCAACACCTCACTTATTGACGTGTATTGTATCCATTGGTTTAAGTTGAAGTTGTATG
>CAMOHE010046351.1:8513-23825 GCA_946598075.1 Artocarpus hirsutus | reverse complement strand
TCAAGTTACACTAAAAATACCTGGGCATTAAAATGCACAATATCTTTATGTGAATTTATTTTGCCTAAGTTTATTATGTTCTATAGATGTTCTTATTGTGACCATACAAGCCATATAAGTATATCTATATCTTATATGCAATATATGGTATTCTATATATGTTCCTAAGTCACAAATCTCCTATTGGTTTTATTATAATTTATGTTGTCATCTAACAAGTGATTAGTTAATTAGAAACATTAAGCCTAGTGTAAAATTCTCAACATAAAATGAGGTTCACAAAAATATAATTTAACTAAATAAAACATTCATTTATTTTAAGCTACGTTATAATCCCAATTAAGAATAAAATTAGAACATGATAATAAAATAAAATTAAAGCAAATACTAATATTAAACTGATAAAAATATTACACAGAGATAGTTTAAAATTGACATGATGTTTTTACATTGTCTGGCGGGTCTACCTTTCTATATACCATTCTCTCTCACATAATATTACAAAATTTAACACTCTGAAATATTCCTCACAATATATTTCAAATAAAAAAAATATTTTTTAAAAAATCACTTTAAAAACAAAATAAGAAGAAGGAAGAAAATTATATATATATATATATATATATATATAATATAAGTTCTAGCCGTGAGGCTGGAACTGAACTAAGAAAAAAATAATAATAAAAAACAAAGAAAGTTCCAGCTCACGCTGGAACCTAGAAAGAAAAAAATTACAAAGCACTAAGCCCCCTCTGCTCTCATGCATTCGGATGCTAAGCATCCTTTTTATAGGCAAATGTTCCAAGTTTACATTTTAAATCTTACAAATAAAATATTATAACTTGGGTCTACGTAAAGAAAAAGACGAAGAATCATCAAAATAACTGAGACAAAGTCCCAGCAGCAGGTGAAAAGGAATTGAGAATCTCATGTGAAGAGGCGCACAACTTTATAACAAGTTTTGATATCATCTGCCACGTGTCACGTGCTTGTTGTTTGAAGAATTGACTCTGTGGGAAGGGGAGAATTTGGGTGCGGGAAAGAAAAGTGCTTGTTTTTTTATCAGATTCCCACGCACAGAGCGCAATTTGTTGTGACTTTGACTTGAGCGGCCAGTTGACAAGATAGTAAAATTTATTGGTTAGAACTATTTTTATTATAGCATATAAAAATTTTATATTACAGTATTTATTATTATTATTATAGTATATAAGAATTTTGTATTGTTTATAATTAAAAAAGTTGTGTAAATTATCACTACCAGGTAAATAATTGAGACTAGCTGAAGCACATTGTCTCCGAGTAAAAGAGAAAGTGTGTGCCATTTATCAAAACGTTGTTACACTAATGGATTTGCAATAACTAGGAAGGACGCGTGCAGGAGAAGAACTCATCTAAATCAACTGCCATTTATGTTTTGGCCCTAGATTTGAAATTTCCTTGCAAACAAGCCCAGAGAAATTAATTATTTTACAAAATAAAAAATAGCTAAAATTAAATAAATATTTTTACGTACTTATTTACTAAAAACTAAGTTAAACTAAAAACACACCAAAATACTAAAGACACACAAAATTACTTAATTTGAGATTTTAATTACAAATAAAAATGCAAAAAAAAAAATGATTTCAACCTTATAAACAAATGCATTTTTATCCTTGTATCTTCAACTTGTATCCTTCTTTATGTGTTATCCATCTTGAAATCTTTAATCCCTCATCAATCAGATGCTTCATTTTTCCAATCATCATAAAATTTCATGTTCCTTAAAATTGTATCAAAAATAAAACCAAAACTACACCAAAAAAGCACATTTTCTGAAAACTTATAGCTCTCTACTGGCCTACCGATCTGTGTCATCACCATATTGGTCATAACCCATTGGCTTGCCAAGCTTGAATGTTTGGCTTACTTCAAGAGCTGACAGACTCCTGCCCCACAGACGGCCTACAGAACTGCTACCATCGGCTTGCTAATCTTGAAGGTTTGGCCTGCCAAACTAGTTAAATTCACGTTTTTTCAAAAACAATTTTTTAAGTAGTTTTTTAATCCTATTTTCAATAATTCAAAACTATAAAAATTTTATAAACTCAGGGAAAACAATGGAACTATTATCATCTATCTTCTAGATTCATCTTCACTCAGAATGATTATTTAATTACAAATTTAAAATTAAAAAATAATTCCTAGAAGGTAATAATAGACCTCCATCTAATTACATAAAAAATCGAGACACACAATCTAACCTCTAAAGAACCATAACCGGCGTAAATTAATTAATAATTAAATAATAATTTAATAACCATAATTAATTAATAAACATTTACCATATAATCTCATGACAACATTTAAATATATAAAAACCCTAGAGTGCTGACTCTCTAAAAATTAAATTTAAGCATAGGAGATAATAAGATCACATAATCTATATATATAGATGATCACAAACTCATGAATTTACGTAAAAACCTCACTCTGATACCAGTTATTAGATAACAAGTATGCAGCGGAATTTAAAAAATTTTTAAATTAGAGTAATTTTCTAAAGCATAAGTTTGACATACTATATACATAAATTAATCAGATCTTACTAACCTTTTATATGTTGAAGAGCACCCGTAATCAGTGAAGAAAAAAAGTTCCAGAAAAGCCCCAACCAACTAGTCTTCTTTGCTATTCTTTACCACGATCGGAGTGTGAGTGGACACACGTCGTACAGCTCTTCATCTGGTAACTCTAATTCCAACCAATTGAGAAAACCTAGAGCTAAGGTTCTTGATTGTTAACAATAGCTCCTAAGAAGTTTCAGAGTTTCTCAGCCTAGAGTACTCACTCTATACTTCTCAACTAATCTAAATAACAGAAAAAATCACCTCTTATTTGTAAAGGTCGAACCTAGGTTAGTTGTTATCAGACAAGGCCTCAAAAATTCAAATCTAGATTAACTTCTGATTAAAATCACATCTAAAATGTGTAATTAGATAATCATTAGACCAGCAATTCAAACTAGCAAATTGGCTTGCCGAACTTGCGATAATATGATCTTTGAGAATCTTTTATTTCCCACTCAAGACTCTCAGATAGAGCCTCATTTTTAATTTAAATAACCCGATAAAAAAGTTATTTGATCAAAACAGACATATTTAGATAATCTCATAGAAAATAAATATTCCCTATAATTCAACATGTTTATCTTAAATTAATTCAGCTGATAAAGAGACATGAATTATCTAATCCTATCGAATTTTAGCCAATCTAATAATTTACTATAAGTCATCAATTTGTTGAAAAAACACGCTATACAGGATTTATTATGAGCTAGCAAAAAGGGACCTAATGGTTCTATATTGTTCAAGCTCCAACAATTATAAAATATAATATCTCATACGCATATTTTATAATTATCAACTCTAATACTATTCCACTAAAAGCTTAGATCTACACTTTTGAACTATAAAAAATTATGAAGCACCAAATAAGCTAAGTGTCTATGACATATCATAATGTGTTGTATCCCCATAAGATATTCACAATCGGCTTAAGGATAAATTCCATCATACCTTCTTGATTATTTTTATCTTACGCTCTGTTATCTCTCTATTGGAAAACTTACTATCCAAAGATAGTATGCTATTTGGTTACACCTATGCATCCAAATGGTTGAGAGCTCAAGTTTTCCAATTACAAGATAACACATATAAAAGAATATCATTAACTCTATAAAAAGAGCTATGGATTCCATATCTATGAATGACAAGTCTACGCAATTACAAGTCATGTCTCCAATGTACTGGTATGCATACCATTATAAGGTCAGGATGTCACACTTTGGTACATTAAAAGACATAAGTCAAGAGTACATGTTTACTAGTCATTTCAAGATTAAGACACAATACATATGATTGTCTAAATTGAATTGATTTACATAGAAGAATTTATTAATCTAAATCAATTCAACTTTATGTCCCGACCCAATATATCGTCACCTATGACAATGTACCAATGTTTCTGCTCACAAAGTCCCACTTCAATGTCCCCCGTTAAGGATGTAGACAACATAACAATCTTAGCATGAATAAAGTGCCCAACTTTATTCCCTCAATTGTAGTTCTTATGATTTAGATAATCACCTTTAACATTCATGTCTTCCGCATAATCTGTCCATCACATGTATGATTCTTAAAGGTTTAGACTGACAGTCTTAGACTTTTGTTTACTTAGCATACATTCAACAGATATGAACGTAAAGAGGACAACATTTAGTATATGAATAATAGATAAATTCTTTATTAATAAAATGTCTCCAAAAACATATTACAACATTTTACTCCTTAAGGCATCATGTCTAAAATAATTAATTTGGACAATGATTGAATGCCATGAGATTATCATAGGATAGAGATATCTATGAGACCTATGTGATGCTATGAATTTCTTGTTCTTAATGAATCTTGGTAAGTTTAGAATTTTCATAGAGATATAGGAAATTTACTAAATAGGATAAATTGTTCATGTTTGAGAAAGATTAATGATTACCTAAGAGAAATTTGTTATCAGTATAGGGGTAAACATTAGTGATTAAATTAGATAATTTGAATAAGATAAATTTAGGTGAAATTGGACGCCCTTGTCTTTTATTTATTTAGATATTCATTTATACTTTTTTGTTTTATTATTTTTCTATTTTTATTTGATTGTTCAAATAATTTTAGAGTTAATCAATTTTGGTACATACCTAAATTAACGTAATCATCATAGAAACGATACTCTAGTCACTCTTTATTACTTGTCTACGATTCTATGCACTTGTAGATTTTTCACAATAAGTTTTTGATGCCATTGCCAAAGATTGTTGTTTAATTTCATTAATATCGATATCAATTAGCTCTAGGATTACTTTGAGCATTTTTTTATTTGTTTTATTTCATTTTTATTTTTGTTAATTTGTTTTTTTAAGTCTTTTGTTCTCCAAGGTACTTCATGATGTTTCATCATACTATCCTTGTAAGTTTTGCCTAATAACATATGGAACTATTTTATGTAGCTTGGGAGCAATTTAAAGATATGCTTCAACGGCACCTACATCACAACCTATCAAAGTGGGCTCTTCTCCAAATATTTATTGAAGGATTGTGCTTTGAAGTTAGAGATTAGGTGGAAAAAGACATAATTTCATACGGTCATTCTTTATTTTCAAGAACTATTGATGAGGCTTACTACTTATTAGTGGATATAGAGGCCTTTAATTATCATTGGCATTTGAATTCTTCAATGCACTATTCCTATTGGGAGAGGCACCAAAATCTTTCATGGAATATCCACTCCAACATGATAGAACAATCCTGTAGCCAATATCAAAAAGAGAAGGCACCTTTAGAAGTTGCTTTATATTGTCTAAAGGCCATTCTTGAGGGAAGTCATGAAGTCTCTAACTCTAGGCGATATATTGATAATCAAATCCATGTAAAGAGCACAATTTTAGATATTCATCTTGAGGAGGAAGTTGCAACATTAAGTCTTTGTGGTGACCATGAAACGATAAAAGATGTGCTTTGTTTGATGATGATTGTGTGAAACCTTGGGAATTTGAGCCTCTAGAGGAAATAGAGCCTCATGATGAAGAACATGAACACTTTGAAGTTGTGTTAACTCAACCATTTGTTGAGTTAGGCTCTTGCATGATCAACAACAATCTACACTTGCTAAATCAAGGAGAGTTTGTCCAAAACTATGACTTTTATTGAGACCAAATCACAAGCATGCTAATAGATAGCCAAAAGGAAAGGGAAAAGCAAATATAAGGGTTATTAGAAGGATTCCTATACGAGGAGAAGCCACAAGGGTCGTTGGAGAATATAGAAGCGCACAAGTCTATTGATTTGAGCTTATCAATGTTTCCAACATATAGATTACTAACCGATTTGTGTTGGCCATGGACATCACCACCATCACATCTCACCTTGTCCAAGCTCGGGCCAATAATGGAGTTTCCATTAAAGGCACATCATTTAAAGACATGTGTTGTTGGTACAATGTACAAATCACTTCTAAATCTTACCAAGATTGAAAGATCCATATATGGTGTTGTTTGACACTTACTTTAGGTGAAAGCCGCTCTTTGATGAGCGCTTCTCTAAAAGTGAGACTAATGTTATAAAAAAAGCGCTTCTTGGCAGGCAACCTATGCTCTTCTTTTTAATTTTAAATTTCATCATGTTATTTAGTTTGTTAGTTGTTTCTTTTAGTTTTAGTCTATTTTGCAACTTAATCATAATGTAAGTCTTGTTTGTGACATTTTAGGTTTTCATAGGACATTAAGGCACTCAGCTTGCCAAAGAAACAATTCAAAACTAAAACCATATCTGCAACCTGGCACAGCTGATGAACCACATGGCCATGCATCTGAACATGAACTTGGACAACTTTTCCACAGTCATGCTTTCAATAAAGATAATGAAGAGAATGAGGATGAGGAATAGGCCACCACAACCTTTGGTTTAGGGAATGTTCTTTCCTTTCTCTTTTTTGTCTTCTTTTACATTGAGGAATGTATTGTTCAAGTTTGGGGATGGTGTATTGCTTTATGTTTTGTTTGTGTTAATCAGTCATTATGGTTTAATTAGGTTTTAGTTTAGATTTCATTTTTTTTCCTTTGCATTTGATAGTAATTAGGATAGTAAAGTTGTGTTGTTTGAGCATTGTTTAGTTTGAATTATAGGAGGCCAAAGATATGACGATGATTGAAATTAATATGGCTCTTAGTGGATAATAATTATTGTTGTTTATCTTATATTGGTTTATCATGTTGTGATTCTTTGAGCACTTTTTGTACTCATGCCTTAACCACCTAAGTATTATGCACTTAGAGGAAGTTTATGTTGATTAAGTGATGTTTTTAGTCTCAAATGAACGCTAGAACCTATTTGATAATCACTTGAGGCAAAATCCTAGGCTACACAACATTAAGGACACGACTTAGGCTATTTTTGGACTGTTGAAGCCTTTCAAGCCTACCATTGACATCATTTAATCACTAGTTACCCATTGAGCCTTATTATCCATTTTCTTGTTACCCACATAATCAGCCTGGCCTTTGAATAATTTTATCCTACTTTGTCCTTCACCCATAAGTGTGATTTGATTGTCCACGAAATTATTTGAAGATAGTTGGCATTATGGGAGGATGGGTGGAGTTTTGAGTAATGTTATCAAGGGGTTTTGTATTCATATTTATCATTCAAAAAAAAAAAAAAAAAAAAGAGAAAAAAAGAAGAAGAAGAAAAAAGAATACATAAAATAAATGTGAATGACAAAAGGAGTGCAACATAAGTTTGGGGGTTTACTTAGAGAGAAGAAATGATGCGCTTATGAGGTGCTTCGACAAATTGTATGTTTATAGGTGAATTGTGAGCCACATTATATCCTTTATCTCACCTTTTTACCTTAGCCACATGTTTCAAGCCAAATAAAATCCTATTAATATCTGATGTCGTGATAGTCTACATTAGTGGAGAGTGGTTGAAAAATAGGCCTATGGAGTTCATAAATTTCACTAATCTAGAGATCTTCTGCAACAAGCTTGTTGACATAAACTAATCTAAGTATAATTGCATAAGTGGGAGACGCATCACACACATACACTCAAATAATTAGGAGTATGGTAAGATTGGTATTTAAATTGATTCTTTACATGATTGCAATAGTTAGAGTTCCCTTTGAGTCGTAGACTTTATGCAATCTTTGAGGCCAAGTATAGTAAAAAATTAAATTGATGCTCAAACTATGTCGTGAGTTAATGTCAATCCCATCTTTTTGTCTTGTTTCTTTGTTCTTCTTTTGTGTCTTTTGCTCGAGGACTAGCAAAATCCTAAGTTTGGAGGTGTTTGATAAGTTAGTTTTAGGCTAATTAATTAGATGATTCTAACTTAATATTTGTTAGTTTTGAGCAATTTATAAGAATTTGATAGTGTTTTACGCTCCTTTGTAGATTTTAAGAAAAAAAAGAAGCATATTGATAAAGTGCGGGACAAAACGGATTGAAAAATGCACAAAATTAGACTCGAGGATGAAATGGAACCTAGATGCTAGCTTATAGGGGCCTAGGCGCTCCTCTAGAAGAAATCTCATAGTAAAAACCGAAAGCATTGCGCCTAGGCGCCACAACTTAGGTGCCTAGGTGCCATTTCGATAGAGAAGTCCACGGAGCAACGTAGTGCCTACGCGCTACAATCATGGTGCTTAGGTGCCATTACAAAGTCTAGGCACTACAATCATGATGCCTAGGTGCCATTACGAAACATAGGTGCTACAATCATGGCGCCTAGGTGCCATTACAAAGCCTAGGTGCCATTGCAATATTAATTAAATTCTAAGTCTAATTTTATTCCAAAAATACTCTTTCAAACCCTAGCCCATAAATAAAACATTATGAGGGGTTAAAGGACGGATTTTAATAGAGAAAACTATAGAAAAAAAAGGGAAAACTTAGTGCTGGAGAAGAAGAACGGTGCAACCAGGAGATAGAAACCATATTCGCCTCCAAACATAGTTATTTTCCTTCACTCATTATGTTTAAGACATTATTTAGGATTGTTTTTAGTTTCGTTATGAACTAATTTTTTGTTCTGAGGCTACAATGTAGCTGGATTATGAATGTTTATTTTTATTTAATTTAATTCAATTCGATGTTTATTCATTATCTATACGGAGTGTTTAATCTAATCTTAATACTTATAAAAGTTTGCTCACCTTTTACATTATTTGTGATTTAATATGAAGCTAAGAAGTGATAGTTAAATTGCACAGTGATTGAATGCCATGAGATTCTCATATAATAGAGATATCTATGAGACTTATGTAATGTCATGAATTTCTTGTTCTTAATAAATCTTAGTAAGTTTAGAATTTTCATAAAGATGTAAGAAATTTGCTAACTAGGATAAATTGTTAATGCTTGAGAAGGATTAGCGATTACCTAAGAGAAATTTGTTATCAGCATAGGTGTAAACAACAGTTGATTAAATGAGATAATTTGAATAGGATCAATTTAGGTGAAATTGGATGCTTTTGTCTTTTATTTATTTAGGTTTTCATTTATATGTTTTTTGTTTTGTTATTTTTCTATTTTATAGTTGATTGTTCAAATAATTTTAGAGTTAATCAATTTTGATACTTAACTAGATTAACATAATCCTTGTGGGAATGATACTCTACTCACTCTTTATTACTTGTTTAGGATTCTATGCACTTGTAGATTTTCTGCAACATTTTCTCTTCTTTGTTTTTTGTAAGATTAAGTTTTTGGAAAAGAATCCTCGTTTGACTTCTAAGTGAAAAGGAAATGTCATATTTGTTGTTTTCTATAGCTCTTTCCTCATGTCAAGTGACCTACTTGGGCTGATTAGGTTAGGTAACCTAGTGGGAGAACTGCATCGGGTGGGCAGTTTTAGGCATAATGGGCATTATTCTAAGAGTGGGTTATGGCACCTTTTGGTTGATTTGAGGTAATTTCCTCCACGACTCAATTTATTCTAATTCTTTATAGACTTTAGGCCTCTTCAAATGGGTTAAAAATCTAATCGGACCAAATGAAATGAGCTCGTTTACATTCTTTAACCTTCCAAACTACATCCCATTTAGAGATTCCCGAAGTATGGCTTCAGTTTACGTACTGAATACCATAAGTTGGGTTATATCATGAGATGTGGGCTTAGATTTGTGCCTTACGAAAATTCGGGTATCAATTAGGCATGTTTGGCCATTTATACACCCTTTTTTAAGTACACACTCCACCTTTTACAAAATTAAAAAACTGGCCGCTCCATCAAAAACATGGTTCCTCGTGAAATCAAAATGACAAAACACCCTAAAAGGAAACATCCAAATTCCAAACCCCAGAACTGTCGTTTACCTACCCCAACAAAGTCACACGCTCTGTTTTGTTTCTCTCTTTAGCAGTCGCATTTCGTTTCTCTCTCTCTCTCAGTCTCTCTCTCCTGAAGAACCGTTTCCCTCTGCAATTTTTGCAATCCATTTCTGGTACGTATACTTGTCTTGTGGATTCTTATCTCTCTCTCTTGAGATTTTCTTTCGTTGTCTCATGGATTCATGGTCAATTTCATTGTTCATGTTTTATTGGTAGTGAATTTCATAATTGATGTACCTAAGTCTATAATTGATCTACCATGCTATGCTTTTTTCCTCTTTGAGAAAATGCTATAATAACTATCATTGATGTTTTTTTTTTTTTTTTTTAATGTATCGAGGTGCTTTTTTATTCACGATTCATGTATTGTATTATCTATTTTTTTAAAAAACTTTGCTTATAGTTGATTTACCAACTTTTTTGTTCACCATTCATGTATTGTAATCTTTTTTTTTTTATAAATTTTGCTCAAAATTGATTTACTGCTTTGTTTGTTCATCATTCATGTATTTTTTGTTTTTCTTGATAAACTTTAGTTATCATTGATTCGCAATGCTCAGTTTGACATTTCGGTATAGACCCATGAATTGTATAAAAACTATATTACTGATGTATCGAAGTTTATCAATGATATACTTTACACTGTATAAGTTAAGTCTATAAAATTGTTTTGTTCACCGAATTTATCATTGATATATTTAAGTTTATCAATAATGTACTCTGTTTTGTTTGCTAATTAGATCCATAAAATTGTTTTGTTAGTTCTATCAATGATGTGCTCTGCCTTGTTTGTTAGTCAAGATTGATGACCATTTTAATGTTTTTTTTGTAATTTTATATTTATTTTCTCAGGCATAATGGCAAAAGAAACAAGCAACACCATTAAGAATTAAAGCAATGGCACAAAGGAAAGTTACCAAGAAGACGCCATTTGAATGCACTTCAAATAAACAAATAAACAAAAACAAGTGATAAATTATTATTCTACTTTTTTAAAAAATAATTTTGAATAGTTGTGATTAACTAGTTTTTGCTAGGGTGCCTTGTTTTAGGCAACTTTCTCAAAACTGTTGTTGAGTTTTATGAATATATATTTGTTGAATGTATCAGTGAAGCACTAGTATGTCATTGATAAACTATGTGTGCAGCTAAATTATGCTTGAATTAACTCAATACATGTAGTGTTTATCAGTGATGTACCATGGTACATCAATGATAAACTATGACTGCAACTGAACTAAATATATATTAAGTTAATCAATGGTGCATCAATAAACTATACCAGCAACTAATTTTTTTGATCTTTATGCAATATTTGTTAAGTTTATCGGTGATGTATAGTGGTACATCAGTGATAAACGATGATTACAACTAATTTTTGTGATCTATGAACAATATCTGTTGAGTTTACCAATGATATATTATTACTAAACTATTCTAGCAATAAACTTCTATAATCTCTAATACAATATATGTTGAGTTTACCAATGATATCCCCTGGTACTGTGCTCTATTTGTCAGTTATGCCTAGATTTGTGTATTGATTGTTCTTGCAAATTTTTATGAGCGATTTAGTTTTTTATAATTTTTTTCAGGTATAATGGCAGGAGAAACAAGCAAGCACACTAAGAAAAACACAAGAGAGCACAAATTAAGAAACAAAATAGAAAACAAAATAAATTGAATCTAAAAGCCCAAACAATCAGAAACGAAAAGAATTGAAAAAATCAAAGGTCTCACCAATTGAAATACATTAGAAAAAGGAAGAGCAAGAGAAACAAATTGAATCTATTGGTAACAAGTTTGAACAAATATATATATATATATATATAAGATTAAACTATCACAAAGCTACCGAGACTATGCAGTGTGGAAAAAAAAGGCAGGAAGAGAGAGTAAGAGTTGCAGAGCTTTGCTGAAACATGAAGCTGAGTGAAATAGGAATACGTGCAATGAAACAAGGTTATAATGGAAAGACAAAAAAAAAAAAAAAAAGGCATTTAAAATCTATTTAACTTGTCAGCCGTTGAGTGAAAGTGGCAGAGCTTTGTTGAAACGTGAAGCTGAGTGAAGAAGGAATACGTGAAATAAAACAAAAAGAAAGGCATTTAAAGTCTATTAAAAATGTGGTCATTAATTTTGTTCTGGGTGGAAAATCAGCCACCCAACCCAATTTTTTTACCCTTTTTTCTGCTTTTTCCTCGCTAAACTATTGTACTTTAAAATGCGCTTTATTGTAATTCTTTTTATTCTATTTTATCAATATTAAAATAATTTTTCAAAAAAATTACTAATAAACATTAAAAAAATACTTTACAAAAATCTAAAAACAAATCAAAACTAAAGCTTAAATATTTTTAAATAAAAACAACATGTATAATATTTATATGGAATTCCCACGTACTTCCCCTGTAGTTTCAACTAGTTCAGATATATATAATTATTTGTGCTAAAGTCTTATGGTAAATAAGACGCTAATTTTTAATTAAGAATAACATTTTTCATTGATGAATACACTAATTAAAAAAACTTTTCAAAAAAATAAATTAAAGTAAATTAAAAGGTTGCTCTTCCAATAAAGTAAGTTTGTTTAGCTTTTTTAGTGCAAAAATATCTAATGAATCACTTGAAATTTGAAATAATATTCTACTTTTATGGACAACTTTTAAAATTTCTTTTTAAATTTAAATCCGCTACAACTTACCTCTTAACTTTAGAGTAGGGGTGAACATTGGTTGGATTAGTTAGATTTTAGAAATTTTTAATCCACCTGTCAAAATTTGAGTGAATTAGATTTTAAATCTAATCCACCTAATGAACTCAAACTTTAAAAAAAAACCCACCCAATTAAAGTTCAGATGGATTGCATGAGTTGATTGGATTGAGCATTTTAAATAAAAAAATTTCAAACTAACAATTTACTAAAATAAGAAATTTATAAAGAAAAAAGACTTGAATTTATCACATATTAGATGTCTAACAAAGTTTAAATACATAAGTCATATTTAATAAATAAAACATAAGAAAAACTAAAAACAAATATTTTTTTAGTCAATAAACATTAACCACAGCCAACATGTTACACAATTACTAATTTTTAACTCCAAGCATCTTCACTCAAATATTCTCTATGTTTGTAATACAAAATCTATAACCTACCATAAGACATAATAATTTTTCAAATAATTAATGTAAAATATATATCTTATAAGACAAGATATTATAAATGCATTACTTGGTGCAACTTCTTTAGATTCTTCTAAAGCTTGTACCTCATCCATGTGTTCTCTACACTTTATAGGCTCCTCCTCCTCATACGTCAACTAATTCTTTGAACAAATAACAACCTTAATCATCAAAGTCCTTTTTTATTATTATTATTTTTTAAAGAGATTGTGTATTCTAGTGTGTAGTATGTGTTAAAAAAATAGAAAGTAAAAAGCTAGAAGTCTAGAACCAAAGAGAAGAAGTCTTTATAAATTATGTTACAATAAATAAAAGGTTTTTTAAGTATAAGATTATATTGAATTTACAATGTATATAATAAATATTTTTTTTATATATTTTACATTGGGTGGGTTTGATTATCTTGGATGATGAAAAATTCAACCTAAACTCACCCAATGAAAAATCAGATTAGGTGGGTTAATGGAATTTTTATTCGAATTCGGATTATCTTGGGTTTCATTGGGTGGGATAAATTGAATTTGTTGGATTGTCGAATTTTTTGTTTACCCCCATTTTGGAGCCTACCTAGAATGGCTAAAAAAAAAAGATGGTTTTGGGTTATTTATTCCAAAAGCTATTTTTGACCGTATTTAGTTGGACCCATAAAATATACTTTTGGCTTTTATAAGATTTTTTGGAACAAATCAATTCATTAGGGCTTATGAAAATCTTTTTATTTACACTTTTGACCTTTTAACTTAAAAAATAACAAGTTAACACTATATTTGGTAGGAGAGAAACATGGAAGAAGGGAGATCAAAGGAGAGCTTTGATCACTTGTTAGCTAGAAGGAGAGAATGAGGGAGAGGAGAAAAGGAAGGATGTAGTCTCGCTCATGGCCGACCAAATTGGATACTTCTATTAATGCAAAGATTTAAACAATCCCTCAACTTTAAGCTTTAAAAGACTATTTAACCCTTTAAATAAAGCATTAACAAATAGTATAAATTCATAATATATTAATCTAACCGATAAATATCATCTATTTCAACACTTTCTATATCCTACTAAACAACATAAAAGATTACTATTTTACTATAATCCTTTGCATGCTTCATATTCCTCATCCCTCTAATTCCCTCTATCCCTCCTACAAAATGTTACTTTCTATACAAACATGTGCAAAAACTCTTCTAAAATTAGAAGGCTCTTTTTCCTGCGCCATCTAAACAACAATAAAGTCTTCACTTTATCTCTTCATCACCTAAAAGTAAAAGCACAAGCATCCCAAACAAGCATTTAGATTAAGTTAACCTTTTGTTTGAAAAAAAAAATATTATTCTCTTCTTGTTGTTTGGCACACCTATTCGAACTCATCAGCTTAAATCGTCCACAATATAAAGTTTTTACACCCCCTAAGATGATGCTACAAAACCTTACTTAATGCCATTTTGATGAGACAATAAAAGTGTTCATTTTTCAAGACTTAAATCATTTATTTGTGCTTTTATTTTTCATTAAATCCTCTAAATAATAACATTTTCTTGTTGATAAGTATTTTTGTTCATAGTATATAAATGTGTTTAAAATATATATTTTTAGTGTGTTTTTATGTTTAATAATATTTTTAGTAATTTTTAGAATCGTTTCAGTATACTCAATATGTGTTTAGTTTATAAATAATTAAAACTATAAAAATAATATGTGGTAATTTTGTTTTGAGTCTTAAAGTGTTTATATGTAACGCCCCCTTTTCAGATGTCACAGATGTCGTTACATTCATTCTTTAAAACATTAATTGGAGCAAACTATTGTAATTAAAAACATGCATTTGAAATCATAGTTTGGAAAAGCATTCCTAGGATCTTTACATACATTTTTATTTTTTTTACAAAATACAATTCGCAAGAAATTATAATTAGTTAATTATAACAATTCGCTTTTCCATGAACATTCTGTAAATAGTTTGCTAATATCATTTATAAAATTAAATGACCTTTGAAAACAAAAGATAAAATTGTTTGAACACATCTCGGCTGGCAGGCCGAACTTTTAATTTCGGCAGGCCGAAGGTCACCCATCGGCAGGCCATCCGAGACCTTGCAAAATGGGGTTTTAAAATCAACAAGATCGGCAGGCCGATACATGGCAACCGGCAGGCCGATCAAAATTATTCGGCAGTCCGACCAGTATGGTCGGCAGGCCGAACAAAAGAAAAA
>CAMOHE010046350.1:0-35083 GCA_946598075.1 Artocarpus hirsutus | reverse complement strand
TTTTAGAAACACATACTATCGGTAAAGTGTTGTTTCCATACCGGCGAAAAAATAGGCTTTTTACCATCATTTAGAGCACTAATGATGGTGGATATATAGGCTATGTGTTCCCCGTAGACCTATCTAGATTTCACTTGTAAATTGGTTCTTCGTTCATTTAAAATCTACTTTATTAAAAGTATAAACATACCACCCCTTACCGTTCATTACATCTAAGTTCTATACTCTTCTATTTGACAAATGATCTTGAGTTCTTCAGCAAAAAAATACACATTACTTGTGCTCTTAGTCAGTAAAAAAATAGAAGAAATGTTGTGTTTTTTTTTTTTTTTAATAAGTGTTTGAAACTATATTCTTAAAAGGACTTGAAAAGGTTAAAATAGTCTTAAAATTTTTTAATAAGTTTCCGTCCTCATGAATATAGGGCTCTCTCAATACCCTTTTTATTATCATGCACTTTTCCACCCGCTAAAATTAGAAGGACGAGTGAACCTTTCCTCGAGTTATGATTCGAAATGAGTGTAATTTGTCGACATAATAATAGTGTTATAATAAAATTTATAATGTCCTATAAAACTCTAATATAAATTTCAAAGAATTTTAGAACTGTTTTTTTTAGAGGCGACATATTATAGTTTTGTCTAAAAGCGTTTCTGGAGAGTTAACATTTTTGACAAATTACCCAAATATTTTTATAAGTAGCTTTTGGATCCAGAAGCCAAAAATAGTTTTAAAAGATTTTTAAAAGAGGTCCATACACAGACACACACAATTTTAAGGTGAGTTATTTGAACTTTACACCTTAAGATTACTACTACATTATACCTACAACTATGAATAAAAGGTTTGGAAAATATAGCACAAGGATGTTTATTGTTCACCTTCGGCTCGGGGAATAGGCTCAGTATAGCTGAAATTGCATTGGGCATTTTTTTCACCTTCATTAAACTAATTTATTGTTCTCCCCTATTCTTTACTATTTCGTTAATTTGAGCGTCATGGTGCCTTCTACAAGAACACTTACTGTGCCCTCTACAATGAAAGATGATCAATAACGGCGGAAAATGTGACGTATTATTAGTGTTGTGATTTCTACTCAAATAGTAAGTACTAAAAAGTATTCATGTATGGACATCCATTTGATTAATGAATCTTTTACTAATTAGTGTATGATATAAATTGGCAAAACGTATTAATTACATGATCTTTGATACAAACATTTATTTAATATGTTATTTTATTTTATACTCCAATATATAGTATCACTCTAAATGCTTCACCTATCTTTTGCCATAATTCTTGAGCAATCATTTGGGCATGGGTTTGAAATAATATAGTTTTGAAGTTTATGGTTTGAGACGTAGGTTTTGAACTGTATGGTTTAAAGGGTGGTTTAATCGACGTTTAGAATGTAAAGGTTTAAAATTAATGAGAATAAAATATCATCAAGTTTAAAAAAATAACTGATGTTTAGAAAATTATGGCTTATAAAAGGAACGTTGAGAATTAAACTTGTTTTACGGTCCAATCTTCAAAGCCCATTTGAAGTTCAATCAAGTCAAAATCCATAAAAAAGAAATTTCAGGAGTTTAATGTAAGTAGAGAAACGTGGAGTAAAAGTTGTGATTACTTTTGTTGTGTGGCTAAGTGTTAAGCTATAGTAATGTGACTACTTTTGTGGTGTATGTTAATCAAGAAGTACTATAAATAGCCCCTCCCTTTGAGTTGTGAGCATCGAAGAAAGAAAGGAAAACAAAGAAAGTGAAGAAGCAAAAGGCTTCTAAGAGTGAAAAAGAAAGAAGCATAGCTTCTAGTGAGTGAAGGAGTGGAAAACAAAGCAAAGCTTTGTATTGTGAGTGAGAGTTATGTGAAAAGTTATAATATTTTAAGTTGTGAGTTAATAAAAGTTTGGTGTTTGAGTTTAAACAAATTTCTAACAAAGTGGCAACGAAGCCAAGGTTGTGAGGCCTCTTGAAATTCTAAGTATGCTCTATAGATACAGCTTTGATTGATCTTTTAGATCAAAAAAGATTTCATGTGATTAAATAAACATATTTGTTCCAAACATATCATTATAGCGTATCAAATCGAAAAGAACGATAAAACAAGCACGTAGTTGCAAAAATCAGCTAAATCAGAGTTCGAACGTACCCGAACAAGCTGTTGGAAGTTTCAACCATCGTTGACCACATTAACCGTTGACCAGGTGTTGACCAAAATTGACTTTTTGACCCAAGTCCCTCCTGAGGTTTTTCGACGTTCTAATTAGGAGTTATGGCTACCATTACTATGGCATCTTTCTAAGTTCCACCATTCAAGGAGAGCAACTTAGACAATTGGAGTATTAAGATGAAGGCACTGCTTGGAGCACATGACATTTGGGAGGTTGTAGAGAAAGGCTACGAAAAGCAAACGATGAGTCGATGCTATCCTTAACACAAAAGGATAGTTTGAAAGAATTAAGAAAGAGAGACAAGAAAGCTCTCTATCTCATCTATCAAGCATTAGATACTTATGATGGCTTTGAGAAGATCTCAAATGCAGCATGTGCCAAGGAAGCATGGGAGAAACTGCAAACCTCTTACAAGGGAGCATAGCAAGTTAAGAAGGATCGTTTCAAAACTTTAAGAGGAGAGTTTGAAGTCATGCATATGAAAGAAACTGAAACACTATCCGATTACTTTTCTAGAGTCTTGGTAGTTTCTAATCAACTAAAGAGAAATGGAAAGAAGATAGATGATCTAAAGATTATGGAAAATATTCTTCGATCTTTGGATCCAAAGTTTGAAAACATTATTTCCATCATTGAAGAAAACAAAGATTTAAAGGCCATGACAATTGAACGATTATTGGGTTTTCTACAAGCCCATGAAGAAAAGAAAAAGAAGAAGCAAGGGATCATAGAATAACTCCTCAAAATGCAACCCAATCCAAGCAAGAAAGACTAGTCACATGGGAATGATAGAAGCCAACATAGCCGAGGATAAGGTCGTGACGAAGGATGAGGTAGAGTTCATGGACATGGACGAGATTGAAGTCCTGAAAATAACTCTAACAAATTTGACAACAACTATAAGAGAGGAGAAAGCTCAACAAGAGGCCATGGAAAAGAAAATTTCAACTTGAGATATGAAAAATCTCAAGTTGAAAGCTACAATTATCATAAGTTTGAGCATTATGCTAGGGATTGTAGAATTCCGACCAATAAAGTTGAAGAGAAGGTCAATTACATCGAGAAGGAGGACAAGGAGCATGCAACTTTGTTACTAGCTTGAAAAAACAATTATGGATGTGAAGAAGACACATAATACCCCGACACCGGTGCAAACAATCACATGATTGGAAGGAAAAGCATATTTGTTGAACTAAATGAAACAGTGAGAGGCAATGTCTAGAGATGATTCCAAAATAGAGGAGAAAGGAAGAGGTAACATTCTTATCTACTGGAGATATGGTAGGCATCAGTTCATTTCCAATGTTTGATATGTGCTTAACATGAAAAGTGACATTTTGAGTCTAGGACATCTCCTAGAGAAAGGCTATGATATTCATATGAAGGATTATAACCTTTCTATAAAAGATGAAAAAAAAAAACCTCATTGCTAAGGTGCCAATATCGAAGAATAGAATGTACATGATCACTATTCAAAATAATGTAGTAAAATGTCTAAAGGCTATTTACAAAGACACATCATGGCTATGGCATCTTCATTTTGGGCACCTCAACTTTGGAGACTTGGAGCTATTATCCAAGAAGGAGATGGTAAGAGTTTTACCTTGCATCAGTCACCCAGAACAACTACACGAAGGATGTTTACTCGGGAAGTAGTTCAGAAAATAACTTTCTAAATGAGCCAAATACAAGAGTTGGAAGGCCACTTGAGCTTATTCTTTCATATGTGTGTGGACCTATCAAGCCATGTTCTTTTGGTAAAAGAAACTACTTCCTCCTCTTTATAGATGATTTTTCAAGAAAAACATGGGTTTATTTTTTGAAGCAAACATTAGAAGTCTTTGAAGCATTCAATAAGTTCAAGGCCATAATGGAGAAAGAAAGCAATTTTTAGACTAAAGCCATGAGATTTGCTCGAGGAGGAGTATTCACTTCAAAAGAGTTCTAAGAAGTGAAGCAAATGGAATTCGACGACCTTTAATTGTTCCAAGATCCTCATAAAAGATTGGTGTAGCAAAAAGGAAAAATAGAACCATCCTTATATGGCATAGAGTATGCATAAGAGTAAGAGAATGCTTAAGGTGCAGAAACTGTAGCAACTACCATCTACTTCACCAATCGTTTTTCGACAAGAAATGTATGGGGCAAAATGCCACAAGAAGCTTGGAATGGAAGAAAGCCTAGTATTTCCTGCTTAAAAGCTCCTAGAAGCATTGCCTATGTGTATCTACCAGATGAGAATAGAAGCAAGCTAGAGGACAAAAGTGAGAAGCTTGCATCCATTGGTTATAACACTAGCTCTAAAGACTACAAGCTATACAACCTAAGAAATGATAAGGTTATTATCAGTCGTGATGTGGAGTTCGATGAGGAAAGCACCTGGGATTGGAATGTCCAAGAAGAAAACTACTACTTCTTTTCATACTTTGATGAAGAAGATGAGGAGTAGCCAAGTATGATAATTGACAGAAGATTCCACTATACCACCAGCTTCACCGATGACAACTAATGATGAAAATTCACTGCCATGTTTCTTGGCTGAAAGAATCCAAGAACGTACAAGGATTCAAGATCTCTACAAGGTGCCTGAGAGACTAAATAATCTCAATCTCTTTTGCTTTTTTGCTGATTATGAACTAGTGAACTTTTAAGAAGCTATGCAAGAGGAGAAATGGAGAGTTGCAATGGATTAAGTAATCAAGGTGATCAAGAAGAATGACACATGGGAACTTACTTCACTCCCAAAGGGCACAACTTCATCGGTGTCAAGTAGGTATACAAGGCAAAGAGAAATGCTAAAGGAGAGATCAAAAGGCATAAGGAGAGGCTTGTTGTAAAAAGGTATAGTCAAAAGGCTGGTATCGATGATGAGAAGGTATTTGCTCCTGTTGCCCAATTAGAAACTATAAGACTGATAATTTCTCTAGTAGCTCAAAATAAATGGAAGATACATCGAATGAATGTAAAGTCTACGTTCCTAAATAAAGTCCTCAAAGAAGAAGTTTATGTTCAACAACCACAAGGATACAAAGTTAATGGGCAAGAGGACAAGGTTTTGAGGTTGAAGAACACTCTTTACGAGCTGAAGCCAGTACCAAGAGCACGGAATAGTCAAATTGACAAGTATTTTTAGGAGAACAGTTTCAACAAAGGTTCATATGAGCATACTCTTTACATCAAGAATAAAGAAGGAGATGTGTTAATCGTTTGTCTATATGTATCTTCACTAGAAGCAACCCCAAAATGTTCAAAAATTTTAAGAAAGCAATGACAAAAGAGTTTGAGATAACTGACATAGGATGGTGGGTACTACTTTGGCATCAAAGTCATGAAAAAGGAAGACAGAATTTTCATCTTGCAAGAATGCTACACAAAGGAAATTCTAAAGGAGTTCAAGATAAAAAATTGCAAGTTAATGAGCACACCGGTAGAATGCGGAGTTAAGATGTCTAAGCATAAAGGAGGGAGTGTAGATCCAACACTTTTCAAGAGTCTAGTTGGAAGTTTGTGGTACTTGACATGCACAAGGCCCGACATTCTCTATATTGTTGGACTCGTTAGTCGTTATATGGAAAATCTAATAATTAACTTTAAAGTTGCAAAGAGAATCCTTTATTATCTTAAAGATATGACGGACTTTGGTTCATACTATTTAGTTTCTAATGACAATAAGGTTGTTGGATATAGCGATAGCAATTGAAGTGGAGATGTAGATGATAGAAAGAGCACCACAGGGTTCGTGTTTTTCATGGGTGACACTGTATTCACTTGAATGTCAAAGAAGCAGTCGATTGTCACACCTTCTGCATGTGAAGTTGAGTATGTTGTTGCTACCTTGTGCACCTATCATGCCATATCGCTACAAAGATTAAATCTGCCACAAGAAGAGCCTACAGAGATTTTTGTCGATAACAAGTCAGCAGTTGCACTAGTAAAAAATCCAGTTTTCTATTATTGAAGTAAACACATCCACATTCGATATCACTACGTAAGGGAGTGCATCACAAGAAAGGATGTACAATTGGAGTACATGATGTCTCATGACTAACTTGCAGACATCTTCACCAAGCCACTGAAGTGAGAAGTTTTTTTTAGGTTGAGAAATGCACTTGGCATCATAAAACAAGTTTAAAGGGGATATTGAGAATTAAACTTGTTTTATCGTCTAAATTTCAAAGCCCATTTGAAGCTTGATCAAGTCAAAATCCATAAAAAAAAAATAAATTTCTGAGTGTAAGCAAAGAAACGTGAAGGCATAGTTGTGATTATTTTTGTTGTGTGGCTAATTATTAAGCTATAGTACATGATAGAGAAGTAGTTGGATATGTGTATGGTTCTAGAATTAATAAGTTTGTTTATTTGTGTGGTGTATGTTAATCAAGAAGTAGTATAAATAGCACCCTCCCTTTGAGTTGTGAGCATCGAAGAAAAAAAGAAAAACAAAGAGAGTGAAGAAGCAAAGGGCTTCTATGAGTGAGAAAGAAAGAAGCATAGCTTTTAGTGAGTGAGCGAGTCGAAAACAAAGCAAAGCTTTGTAGTGTAAGTGAGACTTGTGTGAAACGTTGTAATATTTTGAGTTTTGATTAATAAAAGTTTTGTGTTTGAGTTTGAACAAATTTCCAATAAGGAAAATGATAATAGGAATGGTTTTTACTATAAAAAATTGTTCAAACTTTGTAAATTGAGAAAGGGTTATAGCTTGGATTTTAGGCGTTTTGGTCTGTTTAAAACCCCATCCATGGTTTGAATTAGCCTAAGTTATTATTCCACTAAACACTAGTTTGAATCACCTTTATGGTTTGAACTGGCTTAAACCATTTTGAACCTATGTATCAAACAGGTTATAAGTTTTGAAACTTGTAAAAGTAAACTTTAAATTTTAAAAATAATTTAAAAATAACAATGTTGTAATGATTCAAAAGGAAAGATCATTATTTTAATTAATAACAATTAAATGTCAAAATTTAACCTATGCAATACTTGGTGCTAAATTTAGCATAAAATTTTGTTAAGAGTATTTTTTTTATTTAAATACTAAAAATTTAACATTGACACAATAATTTAATATCACATTAGAGATGCTCTTATCTATCTATAGTGACTATTAAAACTATTATTGTCGTGGCTATAACTCAGGTGTTGACCAACTTCAAAAAACTGTAAAAAAAAAATTTTAAAAAAAAACTATTTTTCCAAGGATTTTGTACCAATAAGTTTTGCAAAGCAACATTTTTCTTCTCAAAGTTGCCATCAAAGTGTGTATATATCAATCAAGAATTTACACTAAAAATTTCTACCAAAGTGATTCTAAGAGCTCTACGATCAACCCTTCAAATGGACCCTAAGTCCATTTGGGGGAGTTTTTATACCTTCTGTTTTTTGTATAATTAAATATATATCTTCAGACTAGATTTTATATACAAAATTATACTTTACTTCATTGAATAGTAAATTTTAACTATTAAAATGAACAAATTATCTTTAAGTAAAAAAGAAAAAATTAAAAGTTTCAAAAAAAAAAAAAGAAGAAAACAAAACAAAACAAACAAAACACTCATTTTTTAGGCTATTTTATTCAATTTTGAAGTCAAAAATCTTAATATTAAGTTTTTTTTAAGTTTTTAAAGTTCTATTATTTTTCAAATTAAGTGTGTTTTGAGCAATTTTCAGGTCAACATTAAAGATTGATTCAAAAATGTTATGAATTTGTGTAGTAAATTTAATCTAAAGGTATGCATTTAATGAGAAAAAAAATTAGCTGATAACATTTGAATAAATTTAAAAAATAAGGTATAAAAAGCTAAAAAAAAAAAAAAAACTACTTATTAACCAGCTTCTAATCTCACTGTGGTCAATAATACCGGTATCTTTACATGGTTGATGGTCGTTAAAAAAGATACAGAAAAAAATAACGCAAAACGGACTTTGTGTATGTATTTCACCTATCTTTCAATTTCAATAAGAAGGATGTGATCGAAGGATTTTGGATCTGCTCAATTTTCTTGTTTGTTTAGATGCGGAAATGCTTGGAGGTGGGTCTGCTACTGCATCAAAGGAAGAAAATGTAGCCGCGGTCTGAACTGCCTTTTTTTTATATATAATTTTGATTTTCTTTTTGTTTTGTATGAAGTTTGAAGCTTCTAATTTCCTCTTTTCAGTTTTTTTGAGGCCCACTGGTGCAAAGCATACAAAATCTTTGTGGATATATATCTTGATCTCAATAAGTATAACATAACTACAAAAAACTAGACTTTTAGTTATAGAAATTTTCAGCAAAACTTTTATTCACAACAAAATGTTGTGACTAATGTTCATTTAATCATAACTTTTAATAGAATTTTTATTGTTACTAAAACTTTTAAGCATGGGGTTTTTAGTTACGAAATGTTTCATGACTAAAAACCTTATGGCTAAAAGTTTTAGTCACAATAAAAAATCTATCAAAAG
The DNA here is from genome assembly GCA_946598075.1 of Artocarpus hirsutus. Lineage (NCBI taxonomy): Eukaryota > Viridiplantae > Streptophyta > Magnoliopsida > Rosales > Moraceae > Artocarpus > Artocarpus hirsutus. Next base: position 26,463 of record CAMOHE010046350.1, on the reverse strand, counting down.
TTGTTATTAAATCCACATTAGTCAACATTTTGTTGCAATTAAAACTTTTGTTAAAAACCGTTATGTATAGAAGTCTAGTTTTTTTGTAGTGTATATATAAATATATTTTCATTTTTCAATCGTACACATACAACACATAACTACACGCATCAACATATATACACGTATGTATACAGAATCAAGGGCCGTGTATACATATATCAAAATATATAACATGCCCTGTGCATGGTTTTAAAGTACGTAACTCTTAAGTTAAGCCGCATGCATGTATGCATGCACGTATATGGACGTGAAAGTGGCTGTTGACACAAGTAGAAAGATATCATAATTTGTACTTTTCTTTTTTGGCTGAGAAAGTAGTTGTCAGCACTTTGAAAAACATTTATTTTATACTAATACTCGGGCTAATTCGACTAACATAGATGTCCATATTATAAAGATCAGAATGGTACTTCTTTGAAATTTACTCCTGTAAAGTTTTACAAACTTATTTTCTTTTCTAAATCTATAGATTTACGTGATATGAGGGAGGTTCCACTTTGGAAAAAAAAAATTCACGTGCATCTAAATTGATTTGATTAGTCAATTATCCCTTTAAAGAATATTTATTTAAACTTTGGTTTAATTAAGAACTAATAGGGTGTAGAGGAGCATTAAGAACTAACAGGTGTTTAGGAACTAATAGGTTTGAATTAATTTTGGTAAAAATATTATAACAAGTAAAAACTTTACAATATAGCTCATTTTTTATCACATTATAACATGTCAGAGCTTTATATTATAGAAACCAAAACTTTTGATTGAAACTAACAATGTCAAATACCTTATAAATTTTGTCTATTCTAAACAAATTACTAAGATAAGAGAACCATAAGGAACTACACAAGGTTTTGACTAAATTAACTAATAGCAAAATGAATGTTAATTTTAAAAGCCCGGTTATTGAGACATTTACAACGTGCATCTGAAATTTCTCTGCCAAAAAAAAAAAAAAAAGGTTTGAGTCAAATTAAACGTTCAACTGTCTAATAGTCAACACAGTGACTTTGCGGGCTTATCTTTACGTGCGTTGTATTTGTAATTCAAATGGCCTATCAGAGCACATGTCCCTTTAATATATCGGTAAATGACGACCAAATATGCGTCAACATTTACAGATACGACTTCTAGCAAATTCGATTATTGTCCTGATAACTGTGGCTTTACATGTTATCAAATAAAATTGGATCCTATTTGTTACTAGTGTGTTTGGAGTCACAAATTGTTGTTTAGATCAATTTTGCTACAATATTTTTTTGTTAAAAATTTAAATTGCTATAGTATAGTTAGTATGATTAGAACTGATAAAGTAAAAGTCAGAAACTAAGTTCATTTTAAGCATCAAGGCACCATGTCTTTTAATTAGTAAGCACTTTTCCACCCTATCCAATTTCATACAAACCATGAACTTAGCATATATATCATTATATGTTAATTTACATAGTTATGCTTCCAAGTTTTAATTAACTATTACTCAATTTATTTTTCTGTTTTTAAAAATTATAAAGGTATCTTTTGAATTTAAAAAATTAATTTTAATTTTATCCCCATGAAGATAAAAAATTAGGCAAAACAACGTACCTACTCTTAAATAATTATGAAATTTTTTTAAAAATGTAAAAAAAATCTTAAAACAAAACTTTAAATTTTAAAAAAAGATCTTAACTTTTATGACTTTTTAAATGTTAACATATTTTTTAAAACATTTTCTCAAAAAGAAAAAATATATTTCAGAAATCAATTCCCTCTAATCAAAGGCATAATTGTTTTATATATATGTTTTTTGTTCAAAAAGTCTGCTAGGGATAAAACTGAACAAGGTTTTTCAAATTCAAATAATATTTTTATAGTTTCTAAAAATTGAAGAATAAAGTACTAAGAAATAACCAAAACAATAAGGTATATTTATGTAATTAACTCTTGTCATATTTATCTCAAATCGAAAACATCATTATAATACTCAGAAATAAAATGTTTTTTCTTATAATTACATAATGTCAGAGAATACTTTTGCCCTTATGTTAAATAATAATGTATTTTATTGTATACCCATTTCAACAGTATCATGTTTGACTCTACGTAGGATTCAAAAAAATAAATTAGGGAAAATAAGAAAATCCTTCTACTTAGATTTAAGATGTTTAACATTGCATTCTTTAGATTAACAAAAATATCTCGTTTGAAGTCTTTAAGCTGGCTTAATTCCATATAATTACACAACACGTTAGGTTTAAACTGGCTAATTTTTTTTCTTCAATACAAGATTCCTAATCTTATTTGGATGCACTATTTTTTTCAATACAATATTTGGATGCACTATTCATTCAAATTTTAGATGGACTCTGACATGAGAAATATAAATTTTTGAGAATTGACAACTTAAATGATTAATAAGCTTGTTATAAGAATTTAAGCATTGAATTTCACTTGAATTCAAGGAGCATTTTTATAAATTTCCTAATAATATTTTTGTTTTTGGCCCACAGTAATTGCTAGATAGCATTTTGTAGCCTTAAATATGAAGAAATGAAGTGATTTTTAATTACGTTTTTAGCTAGGATGTATGACACGCAAAAGTTGCTTCGGTTAATTTTTGTTTTTTAAATTTCTCTAAAGGTCCAGGCATGTTATTTCCAGTCTTCTACTTGTGTCGGCCAACCATTTTAACTCTTTCTTTGTACGGTCTTAACCTTGTACCATAGGTAGAATAAGTAAGAAGGAATTTAAAACATAGTTTCACTGCATAGTATGCAGTCACAGTCGTAAGGGTTCAAACAAGGAGTGTTGGACTTTGGAAATAAAGAAAGTAGTCAAATTCACGCTCAATTAGGGATTAAGAGACTTTTTCGAGAGCTTTGGATATTCCAAAAGATCGGAAATTTAGCCATAAGAAAATTTTCACAGAGAAGTTCAATCAAGGAACATTTCAATCATGCTGCCTTTTGATGAGAAATGTCAAGTAGTTAATTAAGTTACGGACGAAAACAATGCAGTCGCCAGACTTCTTGGATGGATGAAGTTGAGGAAGCAAAAAGGGCATATCACTCCCATCAAATTGTTAAAACAACGAACAATAGAAGAAAGAGTAATATTACGCCTAGCACCAAAGACGTTGAAGAGGTTCCATATCACAAGAATATCAAATTATGAGAAAAAAATCAATAATTATACATTTGTACAATTAGAAGAAGTAGAGATAATAGTTTTAGGGTCTTAGGATAAATTGACAGTTTTTAATGATCTACAAATGGACATCATCACTGATTCTAAAAAGAAAAATGTTTATACCCTCTGGTGTTTGATAGAGAAGGGGTTTCAAATTGCATAAATGAAACCGATGTGTTTATTTCCTGTTGTTTTTGTTAATTTTCTTTCTATAGGGTTCTTGCTTATTGTATTTTGTTTGTTTGTTTGTCCCCTATGGCTAGATTCTTGAACATTTTATTTATTTATTTATTATCTATTTAACAAATTAGAGTGCGGACTTGTTTGAATTTCTTAGTACTTGCAAAGCTAATTGGGATCAACTAAGTCTTTCTCTTCTAAGTTCTTACCTCTTCATTTACTCAAAAGAAAAAAAGACATCCATTTAGAAGGCCTAGCTATTAGGTAAATAGCTAGGAGGGAATGGTTTCTAAAATTAGGAGAGAAAATTGAAAAGAGAAAGTGAGGAAAGAAAATTGGTGAAGGAACCATGGGAAAACTATGAGCGAAATAGAATGGGGACGCATGAAAAGATTATTTTTGTTTCTCTTGTCCTATATCTCAATAAAAAATTAATTAGGGTGAGGTATTTTCCTTTCCCTGCGTATATCAAACAAGTGAGGTGACTTCTACAATTATCTTTTTTACCTTTCCTATCAAACACAATAACAAATGATGTTTTTTTCATTTTCTCACCTAGGGTTTACATTGCTACCAAACACCAAACTGCATTTGACTATATACTTGGGAAAGTGGTCTCTTTCATCCTTTCAATGGAAATTAAGGTATAATAATAGTACTCCTTAGCTACTCGACATAAATTGTTACAACCAGGTTAAAAAAACTTAGACTAGGTTAAAAAAACAAAAAAAAAAAAAACAAAAAAACAAAACTTTTCCTCTTGTATATGAGTTGTGACAAGTTTGATTTACCCTATATGTTTAGATTTTGAGCTCTTTCGTTTTCCTTTTTGTTTTTGTTTTTGGTTTCACTTTATTTTCGTTTTTTCCCCCTTATTGTCATCTTCTTTGGGGTGTTTGTGTGCCTCTTTATGACCGTTTTGTACATATTAGCTTTATTCAATCCTGTTTAATTAGAAGAAATTGCCTATTTCCTGTCAGTACTAAAGACTTTCAGAAGAAACATATATAATGTTAAGCTGAAAAATACTACTGGTGTGTTTAGCCCTTAATTAGAACTAATTACAAATGAAGTACTATAATCAAGATAGATCAAATCTACCTCTAGCTAATAATATATGCAGAGATAATTATCTCAACACTAGCTTGAGGAATGTTTTGCTAAATACTACAAAACTAAACTGACCGTACTAGAGACCAAAAAACACTCACAATATACATATACGTATACGTATACGTATACACACACACCCACATATGTAAAAACTTTTGGCTCTTTTCGCTAATTAGTTAAGGAGAAAACATTTGTTTTTCTCCCATCCAGTACTAACAAAAGATATAAAAGCAACAGTATTAGCACCCTATCCTAATTACATGTAACTCTTAAAAAGTTACTTATTATATATTTCTCATGTAGATTAGAAATGCCAACTATATATGCTTTATAAATTACTTCTAATTTCTGTATATGAGTAGTACAAGTTCCATTGTAATTCTAACTTATAGTTAGGTACTATTATACTCACCAAGGTCTGTTCATGTCCAAGTTCCATTGTAATTCTAACTTATAGTTAGCTACTATTATACTTACCAAGGTCTGTTCATGTCCCTAAGGGATTGGTGCTCTTACCATTTTCTCATCACCAATTTAGTACCACAAATTTGCTCAAGTTTTCATACATACATACATACATACATACGTGTATTGTGTAGTATATATGTGTATACTTGTCTTTGTGCGTATGTATGTATGTACGTATATGGGCAAGTACGAGCTACGTACTGCTTAAATATTCCTATTCATTTCATTTTCTAGTCAGTATGAGTTAAAAGCAATATATATTGGCATGTATTGAAAGACCATTTCACGAAAAAATTTCAAAGCACAGAAAAAAGATGCATGATCTATATTCATTTTCATACCGCAGAAATAAAAATAAATTAAAATAAAATAAAAGATTCTCCAAGCTATTTCTCGACATGATATTTTGAATTTCTTAAATATAATTTAATTACGGTCACAAAATGAATTTCACATGATTAATTAATTGTATACACAAGGATCCTGAGCTATGTCATCCTCCAAGAAGATATAAGGCAGCATCAAATCGTAATATGAAGAATAGATTAAGTAAAAAACAAGAATTAACTTGCACTAATTAAGCTATTTAGCAAGTAGTGCAAAAATATATAATTAATTAAACTATGATAATCGTATATGTGATAAAATTATTTATATATGAAATCAAAATGACCTGGTGCTTGAAAAATCATAGAGCTTGCCGGTGCTTGAGAAAATCATTACTCCGACCTCAGCATCGCAGAGGATCGCCAGCTCCTTCGCCTTCTTCAACAATCCGTTCCTCCGCTTTGAGAACGTCACTTGCCTGCTCGTCGAATTGTCGATCCTCCTTATCACAATCTTACCCCTCCCCATACTATTCAAACCTATATTAATTAACACATTTTCATCAACACATAACCCAAAAAAAAAATCAAATCCAGTAGTACTCAACAAATACTAGCTTTTAATTTCTTAATTACTTTTTTTTTCCTCACTTGTTCTGATCTTAATTAAGCTAGTCTACAGAAGAAAATTAACATCTAGACCATGTGGAAATCTAATTAATTTTCCGGGAAAATGAGAGAAAAATCCAACAGAAAAGAAAGTCAGAAAAAATCCCAAAGAAGAAAGAAAGGTAGAAATAAAAGAGACAGCTTACTTGAAGAAGAGCTTTTTTTCCCTAACAAATGGAGACAAACAATCGAGGTTGAAGTTAAAACGAGGGAACAAAACTTGTTTGTGTTTTTTTGTTTTTTTGTTTTGTAGGCCGTACTGATGAATCACATCAGCAGACGGGAGTAAACGACTATATAAGGAAAGAGTATCCGGGGAAGGGAAAACCACCCTTTTTCCCGGTGTTCAAAACCACTGTTGGTTTTTTCTACATTTAGACACGTGGACCAATCAGAAGCTGAGAGAATTTGAATTCTTAATTTACGTTTTTTTGGTGGTAGCGCCGTCCGCCGTATAGATCGTTGACGCGTGGGGCGTACGAATACGTAGACCGTAGTTCCCATTTTTGGTAATGTCTTATTTTCTTTATTCAAATAATATTATTAAATTATTAATCTATTAATTAATTAATTGTGGACTTTTGGGCTCGTATTTTTGGAATGGCACTTGTGTCCCTTCGGGGAAGGGAAGGGGAAGGGAAGCGATGCTAAAGTGACAGTGGGCTGTTGTTTTCAAAAAGCCACGACCAATTTAATTTAACCTTGGCTTTGACCCTTTGATGATTAATAATGGGAGTTTATAACAATTATTAGAATTAGAGCAAATGATTCAACATCCGGGATTAATTAGTGCAAGTTGTTTTACGTTAGGGACTCACTAATTAATGGCTAATGTAACAGATTAAGCTGCTTTTCCAATAATGGCAACAAGTGGGTTTCACAAAGTATTAAGGTAATATTTGCCATTGTGGGTTTGCTTTTTCTTTTTCCTTGCCTTCTCCTGAAAGGTAGAGGTATTCTTGGTTTAAGACAATATAATACGCTTCCAAAAGAAGAGAGAAGGCAAAAAAAAAAAAAAAAAAGTCAATGATGATGTATACTTGTTAATCCAAGCCTAACCCAGTTGCTTGTTATTTAAAAAGAAACATATTATTGCTATAGTGACTAAATGACAGAGATTGTTGGACTCGTGACTATACCCATCTTTTCTATTATTAGACTCCTGGTTTATACTTTAATAAAACATAACCTTTTTTCCATTTAAATCACTTAACTTTTGAAACAAAAAAATTTTAACCATGGACCAATCATATTAACGTATATTTTTAACAATGATAAATTGAAATTGTTGAAATCCCTAAAGAAGATACAAATTGCTATTATTTTTATTTTTTTGTATTAATTATTATTGCATGTTTGACAAAGTTGATTTCAACAATTTTTCAGTCAGGAACAATATAAAGCTCTCACGTGCTTCAATAAAAAGAAAAAATTGTTATAATATAAAACTCTCATATGCTACAATATTTATAATTTTAGTTATGGTTCTAACCACCGTATAAAACTTATTATAAATTATAAGCAAAAATGGAAAGATTGGCAAGTGACTACTTTTGCAGTGAAGTCAAATCACAACATTGGCCTAATTCATGAGAAAGCCATGATGGAGTATGATTGGTCTTCAATTCTGCTGTCTTATCCAACTAGGATGTTTCCTTTCTTCCAAATCTCTATAAAAAAAAAAATGAAGAAGAAGAAAGAAAAAGAAAAAAGAATTCTCATTTCAAATAATTGATGTAAAACATTCTTGTCGTTTTATGACAAGTCAAGGGCGTATTTGGTACTTCACCTGAAGAGAAGGGCACGAGCATCACGATAACCTAGAATTGCTTACCAACTGCAGACCAGCAACTGCGTCAGGAGAAGTGGGACACGTGTCGGCATAAGATACGGCGATCTAAAAGTGTAAAGCTAAAAATAGAGAAATCTCCCTTTTTGTAAGTTAAGGTTACCAAATATGGAAATTGATGAGCGTGCCTGCAAATATATCACCATCCATGACTTCATTGATGTTGGCAGAGTATCTAATCCATTTTTATTTTTGGCAAGAACCATGAAAACACTTGGATCTCTTGCCTCAGAAAACTGTCCCTCCTCTTTAGTGAACAAGTTCCAAAGTTGGCACAATTACCCCTTTTGTTGTGTGTGTATATAGTCTTCTTTGTTAACCAAAATTAATAATTTATTTATTTATTTTCTTGATAATATAAAAGAAGAAAGTTATTATGAAGGTTGATGGTATACCTAAAGGGTGGAATTAATCCATTCCCATCTTTGCGGAGGGAGAAGATTAGCCTATAAGATTCTTGTTTTAATATTTATAATATTGTGATTATGAGATGGAAGTTAAACATTATGTTTAATGAATGTCCTCTAATAAGATTAATTAACAATATAATATTTGAAACTTAAGTAGGTAGAGTTAATATTTTCGAGAATCAGATTGAAGGGTAATTATCAGGTGTAACAAGAGTCTGTTCACATATACTAAAAGTATGGATGGTTATAATCACACGAGTTGTCATGTCATGACAAACTGGCTGATGAGCTGTCTTAATCTACTTACCAACTCATCAAGAGCTTTGATAAAGTTTATTTATAATCATGAGAAGTTTTTACATTTTCATGTCATACTTTATTATTACTTTATTACTTTATAATGAAAAATAACCTTTACAAAGAAATGAAAAAGACAAAAATGGGAACAATGATGACTTGAATCCAAAATGGTAAGAATATGAAAGGACACGAAGTAAATCACATACTCCTCTACCATTGTGTATATACTTCTACCATATATGGTTAAAATGAAAGATCTACTAAGGTTGTGGATGATCTTGGTCACGAGGAATAAGAGGAATGGTGACTAATATTCGTTCTAAAATTTGGATTACTCTTAAGCATAAATTTCAAAACAAGAAAATTATGTATGGTCACAATAATGATTCCTCTTATATAATTAAATATTAAGCTTGTATTTTTCTTTTAAAATCATGGTAGCTATTTTTTTAAGAAAAAACTCAACACTCAAGGACGCGTTGGATGTTGAGCTTAAGGTTTCTTGGTCGCTAGATTAGGAAATAGATTATTTAAAGCATCATTCCTATGCCTAAAATCAACATCAAGCATGTGTGTGTGTGTAATTGTTTGGGGAATTATGTTTTCATCTAACTGCTAATTTAATTTTTGTAATCTCATTCCATACATTATTTAGGTCAAGTACTTAATCTCTCTCCCCTTTTGATTATGCCTGCAAATTACATTGAGAAGCACTTATATAGAATCAAATGACCTAGAGCTTTAATATAGATAATACGATATCTTTCTTAATTACTTATATGAATACACAAAAATGTACTAAAATTAAATTACCCTATACGTCTTCTATTTTAAGAACATTTTTCTTACTAATATTAATTTAGAGGTTAACTACTTTTTGAAAATAATCCATGATTCTATTAGCCAGATTTGTGAGCAAAAGACGACGAAAATTGCGCTAGAATAGAATTATAATAATCATTAATGGATTACATAAAGTAATCACTTATATAAGGAACAAAAAAGTGGAAGGCCACTCAAACCCACATCATAATATCATCTATTTAATTATATATATTTAATTGTCTAATCTAGGTTAGCACGCATCAATAAAACTGTTAATTTTCAATAAGAAGATGTAACAATAATAAAGGAGTCCATGCAAATGTTCTTGCACTTTCTTTTTTTGTTTCCACTTTAACATTAAATCTCAGCTAATCAAAAATATTTCTTCTACTTTGAGGAAAAAAAGGTGAAGAAGAAGGATTTACAAGCACAAATGTTCAACTATCAATGCTTCCATCTAAAATTCGTTCCTAGCTAGTTGTGCCCTTGATGTTGAACCATATCTTGATGTTCCCCTTATCTTAAAAGACGAAAATTGCGCTCTTGATTATGGTGGTTTCATAAGACAAACCTTTTTTTTTTTTTTGGGAACTCAAAACACTATTTATTGTTACCAAGGAATAATAAATATGCAATTAAGAACTCTGGATCAATTTTCACCTCCCAAATCGTGCTCAACTAGCTAGTTAGAAGCTTCTATATGGATTTAATCAACTGAAAAATATTCGGCTAATTCCTTATTATCTTTGTACTAGTTCAATTTCCATTATTATATTTATATGAAAAAAAATTCATTTGCCTAAAAAATTAGTTATAGATATACAAGTATAATATTTTTGTGATTATATAATGTTCAATCTATTCTAAATCTTTCAAGAAATTGCATGTGTAGGGCTATTCCAAAAAAAAAATAAAAATGATGCACAAAATTATAAATCTAGCTTTGGTGCTTTTTCTTAACAGAAGTTTAGGATACGTTATTCTCAATATGAAATAACTTTTATAGTTTACTTTGTGATTATTTTCAAAATGGTCATCACATTCCCTTTTTGAATCCTTTACCCAAAAGGGTAAAATTAAATCATGGTCATTACTGTCCTCGATCTCTAAAAACCCTTACATAAATATATATATATATATATATATATATATAATTGTGTAATTTTCTATTTCTTTGCCAAACATGTGGGAGCAAAGGCACGTGAAAACAACATGGCATTAGCCAATCGAGGGTGTCCTTGGCACGCCTTTATGGGGTTTAGCCCAATGGGAAACAACTTTTAGACTAGCTTAGACCCACCACAATCCTACAAATCTCACAGTTTCAAAAAGGATATATGCAATATTACGTACTTGAATCCTAGAATTGTTTAATAAGGAGCAATAAAATTAAAAAAAATAAATAAATCTTAATTGTGCTTTGCCTTTGGCTACTTTTTATATTAACATTTTATTGGGGTTTGAGTTTTTTTTTTTTTTTCCTTGTGGACTGGTTTTTATTGGCTAAGCCCACGTGAAAAAAAATGGTTGGACCAATAAGATTCGCCAATGGTATCTGGAATTCACCAATGGGAACAGTTCGAGGTTGAACGTACAATCCGGAAATCAAGGGCATGGATTAAATTAATATGGAGGCCCAATTAATTCGATCTTGGAGAAGGACAAGTGTCAATCATCAGCTAAATCATAAGTGTACGCAGACCCAGGGGAGATTTGGAAAAATTAAAAAAAAAAAAAAAGTTTGACATCTTATTGATTATGACTTTTTTTTCCTCTTACATGCTATTGATTTAATTAAAGTTCTATTCCTCTTTAGTATAATTTAAGAATGCAAATGTCACCTTATTGATTCTTAAAAAGAAGCCACTTTCTTAATTGATAAGTCATTTTTTCAGGGTAAAGAAAATGGAAGGGTAGGGACCAATTGGAGAGTTGTCTTGCTCATTTGAGTGGATTTAATCATAATAGTGACTCTTTACCATTTTAGATACCCAGAACAAAATTGGTCGGCTTATCACAATTAGAAGGCTAATAAGGTAATTGGAAGAGTAGTTTAAATCATCAGTTTGAGTTCGAAAAGTGTAGCATGTGAAAGCTTTAAATTATAACTTTTTACTGTACCATGTTAAAACTTTACACTATTTGTAACTCACACAGCTACACTTTCAAATACCCTATAAGTAAATTACACTTTCCATATGGCCAATACATATACACAAATGTATATATATATCTCGATCCTTGTAGCCATGCATGAAGATCATATGAAGTCCATTTGAAAGGGAACTTGGACGTATTCTAACTAACTTTGTGCTTTACAATCTTGATTTGAAATCATGAGTTCAAAATTAAACAGTATAAAGTCTCACATGTTATAGTATAAAGTAAAAGTATATTATAATATAAAGTTCTCATATGCTATAATTTTTTAGCTGAGCTAATTATGAGTTCAAAGCAACATTTGCCAAATACCCTAGCCATGCATATACATAGATAAAGAATAGGCTTGAACAGAAATTCAAATATGCTCTAGATAAGAATATGCAAGGGGTCCAAATTAAGGACAGCTCGTATACATACACACATGAATGCATGTATGTGGGCATGCGTTCACGCATGCATGAAAAGGTTCAATCTCGCTGGGTATAATTAATGTATGTATGCGTGTATGTATCATGTAGACTGTTGAGGACCACTAGGTCTCATGCCCCTAAGTTTTAACTGATAACTTGTTATTTTATTTTATTTTTTCTTTTTTAATATATTTTTTTCTCAACTTCTCTCTTCTTTCTAACTTTATTTTTGTTTCACTTCGAGCAGAATTTTACGTGTCATTTTTTTTACTGAAATTTTAATTTTTTCTCAAAAAATAACCATTAACTTATTGAGTTACGAAATTAATAATATTATATTAAAATGTTCATAATAATTGTTACACCCATCAAACAAATTTATGTTATAATACACAGTTTGCTCAATTATTATTATTTATCAATAATAAAACAAGTTTTAACTCATTTTTATTACTTTACTTTATATATAAAATCTTTGTTTTTATTTGTGCCCACTGAAATCATATACTGGGTATTAGTATAAAGAGTTTACAAGACCTCCATTAAGGCTGTTGAGCTAGCCACTAACACCTAATCTTGCTTACCAATAAATGCTTAAAATGCTTATGCATCTATATATTAGTATAACAAAAAAGGATAGATTATTCTATCCTACCTCATAATCTAGCAAACCAACACTAATTATTGTCACCAAGTAATTTGCAACTGAAAACTTTGGATCCTCTCTACTTGCAACTAGAATAAAGAGGATTACATTAATTCTAAATCGTTTAATGCTAATCTAACAAACTAATTGGATGTTAAAAGTTGACACCCTTGTTTCATTATATATTAAAATATATTTTACTTTTCTTTTGGTTTTTCTTAGAATATATACATTGGGGCCTCTATTTAGTTTGGTAACTGCCTTAGATTTCATGGGAAAATATACTTTGGAGAATTTGACGGCTTAGAGAGAAAAATGGAGGCTTGAATTTTTTAAAATAATGATAGGTTTAAGACATATAGCAATACTTTGCTTAAAAGTTTTATTTGCCCTTATTTTTCAATGTTTGATAATGAGTTTTATGGCAAATTACCCTTAAGATATAGCAAACCCTTGAACATAATATCTAATAATATTGTGTTTTAAAAAATGAATGAAATTTGTGCTTTTTTGGAGTTTATTTACAGACCGATATGCTATTTCATAAATGGACATAATCGGTTCAATCCTTACAACTCTTTACACAAAGGTATCTCTTTATTTGTAAAGGTACCTATTTATGTATAACACAACTATTACAATGGATATGTTCGTTGCTATTAGGCATTTAGGTTTGCATAAAAATCTATAATCAATGAATATACCGTTTTGAAACAACTTAAAGAACACATTGAAAATGTGTATTTTAATGCAAACATGTATGATCTTTGATCTTTAACAATTGAGAGAAACATATTATAATCTCTCTAAAGAGAAAAAGAAATACCAAAAAAAATTGGACCATCTAAGCAACTATGAACTAATTAGTTCAGTTCCAATTTTCTTTCTTTTTTTTTTTTAAAGAATTAAAATCGGTTTGCTATAAGAAGGGAAAACTGCACGGGCACGCTTTGCCTTTGCTTGCTACTGACTTGAGAGAATAACGCTTCTAAAACAATACTAAATATCAACGAGTATCTTAATTAATTAGATATTATCTTAACTTAAGGAGTAAATAATCTGTTTTGGCACATTGATATTGACGATGTCGATGTATATAATTAAAATTTAATATATAATACCTAGCTAGCTAGCTACCATTTGTAGAGTGATAGACCGGTAGACGTGATATCATATACTCATTTATAAGCCCTCCAATTCGTCAATTAAATGTGATCATATTAGCCTTTTTTTTTCCTTTTCTTTTTAATAATGGCTAATTATAGCTCTTGTGTTGTTTCAGCTACTCTATTAATTAATTTTTTTAGTGGGACCCTAAGATTGAAAACCTACATTTCTTTTCCCTTTGTATACTATTTTTTTGTGTTTGTTTGGTATTTTCCAAATTTTTGTTAAACCTCTAATTGCCAATTTAGAAGCACTAATTAGGTCAAAGTACTTACTCCAATTCGATTTAACTCTGTTTATAAAACTTGAATTGCTACTAAGGTATAGTTTTATTTACAGAAACCTCTGAAACTTTAATTATAAATTACAATAATGTATGCCTGTTACTGTTGTTATTATCTATTGTCACTTTGTAATTGTATTATCTCGTGGTCCTTGTGGATTCTAGTCCTGAAACAGGTACGAAAGTCGGAATCAATTTATCAAAGCACGTTGTTAATTCTTATTAAATATATTTTCGTTTTAAAAATATCATCTTAAGGAGAAGCATTCCTGGAAATGTTGGTTTACACGCTATAAATCTAGAACAGAAAATTATTCTAATCAGGTCATGCATGAATCGTTTAATTAAATTTATACACATGCACACATGTACATATGTTATATACATGGACAATTTTAGTTTGCCATGATCTCTCCCCGTCTCTTCCTTTTTTATTCTTTTTATAGATGTTTTGAATATTTTTCTATCATTTTTTTCGTCAAGGTCTTCTAATAGTCACTTTTTAATTAAGAAAAAAAAGTAAGAATTAATTAAGTACAAACTTGAAATCTCAAGATATAAACTTACAACAATCTAAAATTCAGGGTACGAGTTTTAAATGCCTGAAAATTAGGGTAAATAAATATTAAAAAAAAACTAAAGGATATATTAGCGCTGCATGTGATTTCGGCTGCATTGGTATTTTTTTTTTTTTCCTCAAGTGGGGGACAGTTATTTTTTTTTTAAAGAAAAAACCCTCCTTTTCTTTTTGCTATGGCTTTTGCAATATTTATAAGCATAACTAATAACAACAAGTTGCGTTAAACTAATAGCAGCGCTCTCTTTAATGATCTGTCAATGTCATTATTTTGTATTTTTTAGGCTAATTATTAGGTTCTGAAATTGGTATATAGAACCTTCATAATTAATTCGTGGCACGTCCATATTAATTAACCTTTTTTTTTTTTTTTTTGCATCAGAAAATATTATCCTAAGGAGACCCATTGAACTAATTAATACTAGTTATAGTAATTTTACGCCTGTTCATAGACTTAATATATGGTTGGTGATAAGTCTATTCCATTAATAGAGCGTCTGCCCCTTGAGCTCAATTAAATGCCAAAAATGCAGGCCTTCAAAATGTCTCTCTTTCTTCCGTCACAGATATTGACATCAATGTCTCTCCATTTCATTATTGCACTTCTTTTTTTTTTTTTAATCATATGGACTTTAATCTCTTTATTCATAATGCGAAAAACCAGGATCCTAGAATGAAAGTGAAAAGCAGGGGGAAAGAAAAACCATGAAGATGACAATTAGAATGTTCAAAGCCTCATAGACATGGGATATGGTTTTAAATTGAGCAATAAAAACATGGATTTGCAATATATTCCTATCCTTTTTAACCCATAACTGTACATATACAGATGAGTTAGGTTCATCATCGAAAGTTATAGAAAATATTAGTTAGTTTTTGGTTGTGAAAACTAGGTTTAGTAGCTTAGCTACAGAACTACATACGCCTTTTTTTCAAAATCTTTTGTGACCATAAATAGAGCTTTCTCTTGGAAGATTGATAAAAGATTGAGTTTTGGTCATGCATGCATGATAAATGACTGCAACATGGTGCGAGTTGAAACCATGTATATGCCAAAAGGCAAATAAAGAAAATGAGTGATCAATGACTATATGTGGATAGTTACTTGGGGCTTAGTTTCAAAAATCCCACCCAACTCTCCCCTAAACTTTAAAATATGGTATTCTCACCACTATCTAGCTATTGAAGTACTATTTGCCTTAGAGCATCTCCAATGTAATGTTAAATTGATGTGCCAATAGAAAATTTTGGCATTTGACTGTAAAAAACACTCTTTAATGTAGTGTCCTTTTTATGCTAAATTTGTCATATATATATATTAAATTTAGTGTCAAATTTGCCATCAAGTATAACATATGATACATTTGCTTGTTTTATTATTATTTTTTTTTGAATATCACATTTGGTGTTTGATTTCTATTGAGTGATACATCGATTTTTCTTTTTCATCATTACAACATTGTTATTTTAAATTATTTTAATAATAGAAGTTTATTTTCACAATTCTAAAATAACTTTACTTTTAAAAATTTCAAAGCTTAAATCTAAATATGACAAAAGATAAATATAATATTAGAACTGGCATATGCATGGCAGCACAAAATAGAATATCACATTAAATATATTATTTTCATCATTTTTAGTGACAAATATAATAGTAGTATCGACACTTGCATATTTTTAAATGTAATATTTTCATCTCGCAATTATAGAAACAATATCATAAATTACCTCAACGTATAATCCCATCCCCCTTCCCTTCCCTTCCCCCCCACCCCCACCCCCCCCCCAAAAAAAAAAAACAAAAAAGACAGAAAAGACATATGTACATCCCTATCAAAGAGATTGTTGAAACTAGAGTTAATTTGAAGGCCGCGAAAAATATATGTCGTCTCAAGTTGCGTTTATAACTCAAAAGGGCATAAAACTGCTAATTGCACATATAATAAGTTACAACTTTATTATTTTTGTCAATGAAACTTTTTTTTTTAATGATTTTAAGTACGGCACCTGATTAGTTTGTAAAAGGCAATATCGAAGGAAAGATGGCTGCGAGGGGGTTGCAAGCAAAGGAGGAAGCGACTTTGGATTACAATGAGGAAGAATTTAAAATTTTCTTATTTGTTCAATTGTAAATTAGTTAAGGTAAATTGCTCCAGTAGTTCCTAACCTTTCATAAAAACAATTGGTTCCCAGCCTTTTTTTTTAAATTTAACTGACCCCAATCTTTGATTTTTGTTGTTGAGAGACCAATTTAACAAATGTCTATTAAAAAGATAGTCATGTGAGGTGCACATGACTTAAACATGACCTCTTTAATAAGAGTATTTTAGTAAAATAGCTAATATATTTTAAAGAAATTAATTTAAAACATAAAAAACAATTAAAAAAAGGCAAACATCAATATATAATTAAAATCAGATCTACTCTCCTCCACTAAAAAAAACTCCCAAATCTGCTCCCTCAGGCATCCCCTTCCCTCCTCCGACATCCCCCTCCCTAATCTCTCTCTCTTGCCCTCATTTTCTGAAGCTCCTCCTTGTGGATGGCTAGCCCATGCTCCCTATGATCATGTTGAGCTCCAACAACAAGACCTTGCCTTGTGATCCCCTCGCTGATCGCCCCTTTAAGCCTGCACCGATGACCTTATTGCAAGCTTAGACCCTTCATCATGATCTTCTTCGTCTTGAGCCACGCCAAAGTGATCTCTTCAGTTGTTAGCTCCTCTGTCAAGATTGAGACTAATAGTGGTGGTGGGTTTTTTTCCTAGATTTGTTTTGATTTTGAAAATTTTGGATTTAAATTTTGGAAAAAAAAAAGAGAGAGATTTTCAGTTTGATTTACTAGTGGTTTAGAATTTTGTTCCTCAGGTCCTGGTTTTGTCCTCCATAGTATGTTGATGTAGAAAAATAGGAGGAATCTGAGGTCTATTTTTACTCTTTCGGTCTAGCTTTGGTCCTACATTGTACAATGATGAAGAAAATTTAACGAAGAAAAAAAGGAAGATCTAGGTTTTGTTCCTTTTTGTGTTCTTTGCTTTAATTTTTTACGGTAAATTGCAAATAAACTAGGGGTCCGTTTGTTTTAAGTATTATTTAGACTCAATATACTCAAATTTGGATTTGAGTATCAAGAATCCTTTAGATACATGTTTATTTCCCTGAAAATCTGAATCCTTTGAGTACCAAAAATCTAAGTTTTTAGAGTTCTTATTCTCTCCTAAACTTTTAATACTCGGATATCTTTGCTACAGGAAAAAACTAAAATTCTCTCTCCCATATTTGAGGAAAAAAATCATAACTTCTTCATTTGATATCCAATTGAGATGATTCTTTTTTCATTATGTTTTTAGTGAAGAAATGAATAAATTAATATCTATATTGTATATTTTTTAGGATCATTAACATTAAAACTTTATTAGATTTGTTAATAAATCAAAAACTATATTCACTACCTTTCTAAATACAAATTTCAATTTTATGCCATCTCATATTAAAACTTAAATATACATCTAAACATCAATTCGGATAATAATTTAAATCACTAACTCAAATCTTAATTCAAATCACATTAACTTAAACCAAATCACTAATTTGAATCCATTTACCAAATAGACCCTAGGTTTTGTTCTCCATAATATGATAATGAAGAAGCAGATATGAGGAAGAAGAATATCTGATTTTTTTGTTTTATTTTTTAGATTTTTTAATAAACTGGGTTTTGTTCTTTATAATAAGATATAAGAAAGAAGAAGTTGGAAGATCTAGGTTTTTTTTTTTTTGGTTATTTGTTTTATTTTTTTAGATTTTTAATAAATTTTTATTTTAATTTTTATTAAAATTTTAATTTATCAATTATTTTAAAGTGTAATTTAGTAATTTTAATTAAAAATAATATCCAACAATTTTTTTCGTCCAAACTTAACAATCTGACTGTTAAATAGTCTCTCTGCAACTAAAATAAAAGATTTAGATCGGTTCAATAAAAAAAGATCGGAGACCAAAATAACACTTTTGTGAAAGGTTAGATACTAACATTACAATGTACTCTTAAATTAAATACACCTTCTTTTGCCAAGCAGTTACTTGACCAATTGGTGAGTAAAACCGTTAAAAATTAACATATCAATGATGAAAGTATTAAAATTGTAACTTTATAGGATTCGTTTGAGAAATCAGTTAGAACTTGAAGTTAGAACCTAAACACTAGAGCATGTGAGAGCTTTATACTGTAGCAAACTATTGTAACATGTGAGAGCTTTATACTATAACAAACTGAACTTATTTTTTAAACGTGCTTCCCAATTGAAGTGATAAGCTCTATATGGAAAGTTTGTATTATTTTAAACTATAGGAAGCAAAGCAAGACAATCGTTACATTTTAGAGGTTAATATTAAAATTAACTATTGAAAATATAATTTCTTATGTCAAATATCTTGATTTTGGGTGTAAATTTAGAGGGGAAGAAAACTATACGTGACTACGAAAGATCATTTGTGCGTACAAAACTCGTAAAAATAATTGTTCGCTAGCTAGCCAACCAGCTGTTGTAAAGTGCTTGAAAAGTTTCTTGTTAATTAATAATTTGTTGAAAAAATACCAAAGATCATTTTTAAATGCCATGTCAATTAATAATAAAAATTATATCTATCTAATAGTAAAAAGATGACAACTTATGCGGTCATGTCGTACAATCAAAGTGTCACGCCCCGGAGTACGAGAGGTGATGTGGCGGTTTAATTTAGTTAATTAAGTAGAAATTTAGTTAGACATGAGTTTAAGAATTAAGAAATTATTTAAGAAGATGAGATAATTTTAAAACCTTTTTAAAGCAAGTAATTATAGTAATTAAACAAGTAATAATAATAAAATAAACAATGAGGAAATGAAAATTAGGAAATAAGGAGAAACGAGAATAGGTCCTACTGACCTACATTTTGTACACACACATAGTACTGACAATATTAAATGACAACCACAATCCAAAGTAAAGATAAAGTTAAATAATACATGCCTTATTTTACTACTCAAATAACCTACTTGATGCTTTTACTGTTCGAATGTCTTGTCTGTAGATTTCTCTCCAATCCTAAGCTGAACTCCACCTAGAGGGGAAAAGATTTTAAAACAAATAAAAAGATGAGCGAAAGGCTCAGTAGGACTATATCTTAAAACAAATAAATAACTTAAATAAAACTTCACCTTAGGAAATAAAGTTAAATAAATAAATTCATTTAAATAGATTTTATTAAAAACAGTTCGTCCAGAAAAGTACCTTTTACCTTTTCTGAGCAAACCATAACATTCACCATCGAAGTGGCCCAGTTGTGTTTCGGGACTTGCCCCCAAGGTCATGCACTACACGACCCGATCTCTGATATGGCATCACGCCCTAAAATATATATATATATATATATATATATATATAAACATATCTTTCTGTAATTATTAAAATCTCTTTTTACCAAGTATTCTTATTTACATTCATTATGGGATTTATTATGAAAATCTCCTCAGTCTACTGTTTATAAAAACAGTCAATGAAATCCCTTCTCAAACAATCATTGAAAATATTATTAATGACAATCCTTTTTAGGCCAAAATCATTTTTAAAACTAAGAAAATCATTTTTAACACTAAGTTACCAAGAAGAGGGTAGGAGTCCTACCTCAATACTCATGCCGGTGTCCCACACCACAATCCCGGTTCGCTACACGTCAACTTCGCAGAACAACTAACAACCTTAAATGTATAATATCTAAGTCTATCAGTATCTAGCTTAAGATATTCTATGTCATTAAAGTGTCTCATGGTGTCCTAGTGTGCCATTTAAATTTATAAAATCATTTTACAAGGTCGAAATCTCAATCGAGGTTCAAAACAGTAAAAACGGGTGAAAAATAACAAAATTTCACCATACTCGATTGGCCTGCTGGTTGCCCTGGTCCAGTCGGCTGAACTTTTTCAGGTTCGACCTGTTGGTCGTATGAATCTGGCCTGTCGAACTCATGAATCCGGCCTGCCAATCTGGAAAAATTTTAAAATTTTTCAAGCATAGGTTCTCGGCCTCCCGAGCCCAAATCTTGAATTTCAACCTGTTTTCTCACATCCCAGGCATGGATAATGATCACAGTTGATGGAAAAACATAGTAGATTACTTTTTATTGTATCAAAACAAGATTTAAACAAAAATTTCAAAAAATCCCAAAAATGGAGAAAAATAGAGAAAAATAAAAAATCTTGATTTAAATCCGTTTTTGTTTAAACAAAGCTTAAATTCTAGTCATTCTAAGTTCTTCTAACTAGGATTGAAGGTTTTCTAAGTTCAAATAAGCTTAGATTTCAAAATGCAAGAAAATTTGAAAAATTGAAAAAGTTTTAAAAATTTGAAAACTAATCTTATATTAAGCTTTAAATCGTGTTTTTAGTTGCTCAATCACGTTCCCGAGCCTCCAATCCACTAACCTGAAGCTTGGGCTTGATTTTTGATTCAAAAATTTGAGAGAATTTGAAAGAGAAAAAGAGAGACGAAGGAAGAGAGGGAGAGAACAAGAGAGAGAGTGAGTGAGAGAGAGTTGAGTGAAGGAGAGGGAGAAAGTGAGAATAAATAAAGGGAAAGAGAGCAGTATGAGAAAGGAAACCATGTCCCACACATGGTTTTCCTTCGGGGAACCTATTAGTCATTTGATAAATTGTTTGTTTCAAAATTCAAAATAACAAATAAAATAATTTACAGTAATTAAAAGTCATCAAAATAATCAAAACAACATTAATTTTGTGAATTTCACAAAATGTTCAAATTAAGTTTAAAATACTCATTATGACACACTAATATATCATTTTACTCATTAATAACATTTATTTAATTTTGGGCCGTTACAACTCTCCACCCCTAAAAGAAATTTCGCCCTCAAAATTTACAAATTGATTCAGAAACAAAACAAATGCAGATACAACTCTCTCATATTCGATTCTAATTTCCAAGTGGCTACATCAACTCTGTGATTCAGCCACACAACCTTTACTAATGGGATATCATGACGACACAAGCTGATCACCTTCCGATCAATGATCTGAATCGACATTTCCTCGTACATCGTGTTTTCCTAAATCTGTAGGTCCTAGAACAAGACGATCTTGTTTTGCTTAGGTGGACACTTTTGAAGCATCGACACATGGAATACATCATGAACATACAAAAGTTCAGGAGGAAGGTCGAGTCGATAAGCAACCACACCCACGCGTTGAGTAATTGCGAATTGTCCAACATATCTTGGCATGAGTTTTCCACTTACTCCAAATCACGAGATACCTTTGAGAGGCGATACCTTCAAGAGAACAAAGTCTCCTACCTCAAATTCTAGGGATTGATGCCTTCTATCCGTGTAACTCTTCTGTTGACTCTGAGCTGCCTTCAATCGATCTTGAATTACGGTGACTTCTCATTACTATCGTGAATGTCATCTGGCCCAAGAATAATTCTATCTTCCAGTTCAACCTAACACACTGGTGACCAACACGGTCGTCCATATAGTGCTTCGAACGGTGCCATGTCAATACTCGATTGATAGCTATTGTTGTATGCAAACTCTGCCAGATGCAAGTACTTCTTCTAGTTTCCATCGAAGTCTAACGTACATGCACGCAACATGTCCCCAAGAATCTGAATGACCCACTCAGATTGCCCATCGGTCTGAGGATAAAATGCCATGCTGAAGTTCAAATCTGTACCCAAAGCCTCCTGAAAGCTTCTCTAGTACTTGGCATTGAATCTGGTGTCTTTATCTGATGTGATGGACAAAGAAACTCCGTGCAACCGCACTATATTCTGCAAGTACAATTCTTCGAGAACTCTCCTCGAACAAGTCGACCTGAATGGAATGAAATGAGCTGACTTTGTTAACCTATCGACCACGACCCAAACTGCATCAAGCCTTTGCTCTGTCCTCTGCAATCCGATAAGAAAATCCATCGTCACGTGCTCCTATTTCCATCCTGGGATAGGAAGCAGCTGAAGCTGGCTTGTTGGCCTTTGATGCTTAGCTTTCACCTAAAGACAAGTCGCACACTTGGCTACGTATTCTCGAATATCTTTCTTCATACCTCTCCACCAATATTGCCTCTTTAGATTATGATACATCTTTGTGCTCCCTGGATGAATGGCAAACTGAGACTTATGGGCTTCATCTATTACGACCTTCGTCACTTCCGCGATTGCTAGAACTGTCAGACGCTCCTTGAAGTACAACGATCCATCGGCACATACCCTTCATTATTCAAATTGCTCTCCGTTCTAAATTCGCGTCCATATTCCCTTAAGGTGCTGGTCTCGCCACTGATTCTGCTTCACCATTTGAACAAGAGCTGCGGTCGTCTCCATGTGGTACACCAAAACATGATCATAGTCTTCATAATACTATAGCCCATACTCACTCACTATTGCATCTCTTTTCTAATCTTCAAGAGCTGGACATGTAAGTATCCCTGAAGACTTTCAATTGAGTGCATCCGCGACTACATTAGCTTTTTCAGGATGGTACTGCAGCGCGAAATCATAATCCTCCATGTATTCCATCTATCTTTGCTGTCTCAAATTCAAATCCCTCTAAGTAAACAAACACTTTAAACTCTTGTGGTTAGAGAAAACCTGAAAAGCCGCCCCATACAAATAACATCTATAGATCTTCAGCGCATGAATTATTACCGCAAGCTTCAGATCATGAGTAAGGTAGTTCGGCTCATGAGGTCGTAACTGTCTCAATCCATACGCCACCACGCATCCATGTTGTATCAGCACACACCCAAGTCCGCATCCTGAGGCATTTGTATAAACTTTATATGGCTCTTCACTATTGGGAATGATCAATACTGGTGCTGAGATCAACTGATTCTTCAGTTCTTGAAAAGCGAGCTCACATTCTTCATCCCACTCGAACCTGACATTCTTCCTGATCAATCTTGTCAATGGCATTGCTATCTTTGAGAAATCCTTCACAAATTTCCTATAGTACCCTGCAAGTCTCAAGAAGCTGCAGATTTCTGCCACATTCCTCGGTCATTCCCATTCCACTATGGCTTCCACCTTAGATGGATCCACTGAGATGCCATGCTCGAAAATGACATGACCCAAAAACTTAACTTTTGTCAACCAGAACTCACACTTTTTCTTCTTAGCAAACAACTGGTGCTCTCGTAGAATCTGAAGCACAATTTTAAGATGCTATTCATGCTCCTCCCAAGTCTTAGAGTAGATCAAGATGTCGTAGATGAACACATCACGAATTGATCCAAATAGGGCCTGAAAATCCTATTCATCAAATCCATGAAGGCTACTAGAGCGTTCGTCAATCCAAATGGCATCAGCAGAAATTCAAAGTGCCCATACTAGGTCATGAAAGTTGTTTTGGGAATGTCCTCTTCCTTAATCCTGAGTTGATGATATCCTGACCGTAAATTTATCTTTGAGAAATACCGCAAACCTCTCAACTAATCAAATAACTCATCAATCTTGGGCAGATGATACTTATTCTTCACCGTGACCTGATTCAACTGTCGATAATCTATACATAACCTGAAGGTTCCATCATGTTTCTTTGCAAACAAAACCGGTGTTCCCCATTGATGTACTATTCTAGATGTAACCCTTATCAACAAGCTCCTAAAGCTGCTTTCTTAGTTCCTTCATTTTAGCTGGCGCCATCCGGTAAGGTGCTACAGAAATTGGTGCTATTTCTGGAAGTAACTCAATGTCAAATTCGATCTCCCAATGTGGTGATAATCTTGGCAACTCGTCAGGGAAGACATCTTTAAATTCATCTGCAATTGGAATTACTGCATTTCTTCTCGAGGCACTGGACTCTCCTTCTAGGTTCATGAGAAAACATAGCAGGTTAGATTCTTCCACCCTCCAAGGCATGTCTTTGTGAGACGCTTACTCATTAGTCGATCACCACAACCCTGGTAGGTGATCGTTGTACCCTTATCGGATACTAGGGTCACTTTCCTAAGCTGGCAATCTATAACTACATCGTATTTAGACAACCAGTCCATCCCTAGAATTACATCATATGAACTCATGGGGATTACAATCAAATCACTTTTCAAAATCTCATCCCCAATCTTTATTTTAAACGCTTTGCAAATACAATTCACAGACACCCGCCCAAGGGTGAAGCTATAACTAAGGTTTCATCAAACTCTTCTATTTCTAATCCCAAGGCATGTACAAAAGAACTCAAAATGAGAGAATAAGTGGCACCAGTATCGAATAACACGTGTGCTAAAGACTGAAAAACCAAAATCGTATCGTCGACAACCGCATTACTAGTCTGGGCATCTGAACTCCCTGATGTTATGGTGTGAACCTGCACTAAAGCTTTCCCTTTAGCTCTACCAGCATTACTAAATCCTGGGTTAGTTGGCCGATATTGCTGTGATGAAGGCGACTGCACACTTGCTATACTCGACACTCGATACTGAGGGGCATTGCGCTGAAAATTCTGTGGCTGATATCCTTGTGCTGGGTATTGCAATTGCTAGGGAGAGAACTGATGGATCTGGAGCTAAGGGTACTACTAGGACGGGGGTAGTGTCTGAGGCTGAGGCTGGCGACTAGCTCCTTCTCCGGCCTGTAGCCCTAGGCGAGCACTCATGATCAAGCAATTCCTCTTGATATGTCCCGACTATTGACAATAATGGCAGCGAAAGCTGTAGGGGTTGCTGCGTCTGCTGCTAGATGAACTGCTGCTACCGCTGTTCACGCTACCCTGTTTGTTCTTTCCCGGAGTTGGTTGACTACTGTTGCTCCTCCTGCCGTTCCTTTGTGGTCCTCCTGACATCTTGGCTCGATTCTCACAATACTATGCGTAGTCATTTTTCACTGATATTGCTGATGACACAAACTCTCCAAAGTTCTTGAGTCGTAGGGCAACCACCTGTCATCGGATAGGGGCTTTGAGTCCTTTCTGAAACTTAATGCACTTCCCACGTTCTAATGCAACTGTAGAGGGGGCAAACCTTGCCAATTCATTAAATTTCGCCTCATATTCCCGAACTGACATATCACTCTGTTGCAATCTGTAAAATTCAGCCGCCTTCTGGTCTCTATATCCTTGTGGAAAGTAGCGGTCGTAGAACAGCTCCTCGAACCTGTCCCAACCGATGTTACTATTGTTTTCTAGGCGCTTTGCTTGCTTCCACCAAGTATTAGCACCACCTTCAAACTTGTACGCTACAAATTCCACGCGATACTCTGCTGGCACACCAAGAGTATCCAAATGTTTTACAATCGAATCTAACCAATATTCTGCTGCTTGCGAGTCCTTGTTTCTGTCGAAAGTTGAAAGAGTTGCACGTCGAAACTCCTTAAAATACGTATACCGACGACTAGCCTCGAAATTCTCTGGTCTTACCCTTGCTACCATCTACTGGAATACAGCAAATATGGCCCTCATCATGCCTTCATCATTTCCAAACTCGGCGTTAGCTGTCGAACGTCGTCTAGGTGCCATTCTTTCACTTCTGAAAACAAAATTTTGGACTGTCAGTGGTATTTCATTGTTGAACCTATGTGTGCATAATTCCCAACGTTCATAACTTTGAGCTCTGATACCATCTGTCAAGGCCCCGGAGTACGGAAGGTGACATGGCGGTTTGATTCAGTTAATTAAGTAGAAATTTAGTTAGACATGAGTTTAAGAATTAAAAAATTATTTAAGAAGATGAGATAATTTTAAAACCTTTTTAAACACTACAAGAAAAACTATATTTAATGACATATTATTTACGACATGTAATTTTTAAATGTCGGTGAAAAGTACATATAACGACATCTCCAACAAAGATGTCGTTAATAACATTTGAAATAATAATTA